>JARNME010000390.1:0-299952 GCA_030179655.1 Scaptomyza flava | reverse complement strand
TTGCCTCCAACCGAGTCATAGTATTTTTTTTTTCTGTGCTGCATAAACGAAAGCATGCTTGATCCCAGTTATGTTTATTCTTAATCAATATGAAGATCAACACCGTAGGCTTTCAAGTACTATATGTCTGTCTCTATATTTTATCAGCTTTTAGGTATTGAGATTAAATTTTGCTCAGAATCTTATCGCTGACTTAAACACATGAGTGTTACAACTTTCACACTTAAGGAGCATCAGATCTTTTCGTTTCAAAGTGTTTACTATTTGACGCTATTAAGAACAATTTGCTTGCCTGAGCTAGGTAGGTTATACAGTTAAAACAATTAGTGGAAAGACGGAACTGACTTATAGAATTTCTTCAACATTATTAGTTGGTTCTTTCCGTTTCGCATTTTATCACGCACTTTGAGATTATTAAATTACTTAATGGAATGTGCTCTATGTTCCTGATTGTTTGCTGATTATTGTTGTTAATTATTATTTTGTTTATTTATTTCTTTTGCATCTCATATAGTATTTTTCCTTTATGTTTCTTTTTTATTGCGCTCCACTTCTAAACTTACTTTAATAATTTTCGATGTTTCCTACAATTTATATTCAATCGCCCTTTATTTGACAAAAACTGGCCTGTTAAAAACGGAAGCCAATTAATCAATCAAACTGATGGAAGGGAATAGTTGTGTTTATTTTTCATTTAAAAATAAAAATAGGCTGTTATACGGGTACACAAAATATTTACTTATATTAAATTAAAAGTACTGTCACTGTTTACGACAGCCTGGCATCCTAAAGAGACTCAATCGCTCACCATCATCACTTGACAACCCACGCTCCCATACGACGAAGCGATCCTCACCTGGACCATCAATCGTACACACATAATTAACTTTTACCTAGATAATGTACGGTTTGCATGTAGGCGCCTTATTTGAATAGTATTTCATTGTTCTACTCTGTACCGATTTTGGATCCCCTGATTTATATTATTTCCAGCTACTTTCCAAGGCTCACACCTTTAACTTTTAACACACCAGCCCACAAAACATATAATTTGGATATAAAAACATTAGGCAACGACATCAAGCACCAAGAGCTATTAAAAAATTTATAAAGTATTCGGAGGAAATTTGATCGAACAATGTAACACCCAAAAATTTATTATGGTTTACATTAAATCGTGAACTCATAGTCGAGTCTACTACGTACTTCACATTTTTCCATGAGTTGTTCCCATCTAAAATCCCTATCAATTTATCCGTTTTTTCTTATTATTTTTTCAACCAAGTAAGTGCGTACCTGTTTTTTCAATTTTATCTCTCTAGAAAATGTCTGTAAGTTCGGTAGCCTCACAGTCATTCGATATGTTTGTTATAAGGATTTTGTATTGTATTTCTATTATTGTACATTTTAAGTTTTCCGGTTTGGTGAGTAGCTCTTCTCAATTAAGTATTATGTTTGCTTATACACACATAATCATTTACTTAGATTTTTGTCTGACTAATAAAAATGTATTCAAATCTTTTAAAAATTTAAGGATTTACTTTTATGTATGGAATTTTAGCTGTCCTATTATATCGCTGATTGTTCTAACTAAACAATTGATTGAACACTGCCTCCATAATGTCTTTAAAACGTATCTTTGATTGAGTTTTCGATAATAACTTCTTATTAATTTTTTAGATCGTACCCGAGTCACGTAAATATTGCAGGGTACGTAAAAATTAGCACGCAAACAAGATTGAGGGCAGAGACACTCCCAAAAGGCTTTGAGCCGAAGTGCGACGTAGAAAAAGGTACAATAAGGTAGGAGCTAACGAACAGCGAGAGTCTTTAGATGGAAGCGAGCTGAACGAAGACATCTGATCTCAGACAAGACAAATGTTTATCGGGAGAAAGAATCCTCCTTTCACATTATAGCAGTAAGCGTAGCCTTAGCAAGGAACAAATTTTATTGTCTTAGAACCACATATCAACCGTATTAAAGGCTAAGAAACCCTCAACTCATCATAAATACTTGATCTCGTACAGTTTCCATGTCCGGTGGAAGAGTCATAGAACTAGAAGGGGAGCACAACAGACCTCTCAGCTACCAAATCATTCATCGACGATTAAGGTTTATACAGGCAGGAGACATATTATTCTATTATTGATTCCCCTTTATGTTTAATTTTTTTTTTTATTAAAAAGTTGTTACAATTCTACTGACTTTTATTGATTTTTTATTAATTTTTTCTTGTCGGGAATTTAATTTCCGTTTGTTTTTCTTCAAAAAGTAGTTTACATCTGTCAGTCAATTCGTGATTTTTTTTCTAAAAAATTTTTGAGATTCGAATCTATTTTTTTAAGAGTGCTTTCAATTTTTTTCACTTAAAGCCAACAAAAGTACTGACGCAATACTGCTGCGTTTTGTACCATAAATTTAATTTACCATTTAAATGAAAGAACAAGTCCACAATCGTGGCGATTAAAAACCGGGCTTTAAAAGTACGCTGTTGAACAGAGTAAAGTACTCCTTGCAAAGTGAGGCAGTGGTGGCCATCTGACGTTTCCAGGCAAATATTTTCTCTTTCAACTCCAATTCTAGAACTCATACAATAACCTTGAAAAGAGGTAAGCCCAAAATACATGGAACTGGTGGCAGTTTTGCTGTTAAAAACACGTTTTTTTTCGGTTTTAGAAACCGGTTGTTGTTTAACTGTTTAAAATAGAGAGCTGTTATTTTTTCTGGTTTTAAATACTGGGGCTGTTAGGCTGTTATTTTTGGAGTTTTCAAGAATCAGGTTGTTGTTTGACTGTTATTTTTCCGGTTTGAAAACAGTTTTGGGGAGGGGGGTTTAATTTTTGCTGTAAAAAACAGGGATTTTTCGGGTTTAAAAACAGGTTGATGTTTGACTGTTATATAAAAGTAACAGCTAACAGCAAGCTGTTTTTAAAACAGGTTGTTGATAGATGTTAAATTGGTGGACTGTTATATATGCATATTGCACATATAACAGCCCTCCGTTTAAACATATATCAACAACCTGTTTTTAAACCTGAAAAATCCGTGTTAAGTAGCAAAATTTACACCCCCTCCCCTCAACTGAAAAAAAAAACAGCTCTCTATTTTAAACAGTTAAACAACAACCGGTTTCTTAAACCAAAATAAACCTGTTTTTAACAGCTAAACTGCAGCCGGTTTTATTTTACCGGTAAAATAACCGCTCTCTGTTTTAAACAGCTAAATAACAACCTGTTTCTTAAAAACATCAAAAATAACAGCAAAACAAGAAGCTGTTTCTGAAAAACATGAAAAATAATAGCAAAACAGCACCCGGTTTTTCAAACCGTAAAAAATAGCAGCTCCCTGTTTTAAACAGTTAAACAACAACCGGTTTCTAAAACCGAAAAAAAACGTGTTTTTAACAGCAAAACTGCCACCAGTTCCATGTATTTTGGGCTTACCTCTTTTCAAGGTTATTGTATGAGTTCTAGAATTGGAGTTATGAGAAAATATTTGCCTGGAAAAGTCAGATGGCCACCGCTGCCTCACTTTGCAAGGAGTACTTTACTCTGTTCAACAGCGTACTTTTAAGTCCCGGTTTTTAATCGCCACGATTGTGGACTTGTTCTTTCAATTAAATGTTAAATTAAATTTATAGTACAAAACGCAGCAGTATTGCGTCTGTACTTTTGTTGGCTTTAAGTGAAAAAAATTGAAAGCACTCTTAAAAAAATAGATTCGAATTTTAAAAATTTTTTAGAAAAAAATCACGAATTGACATTGCTGACAGATGTAAACTACTATGTGAAGAAAAACAAACGGAAATTAAATTTCCGACAAGATAATAAAAAATTAATAAAAAATCAATAAAAGTCAGTAGAATAGTAACAACTTTTTAATTAAAAACAAATTAAACATAAAGGGGAATCAATAATAGAATAATATGTCTCCTGCCTGTATAAACCTTAATCGTCGATGAATGATTTGGTAGCTGAGAGGTCTGTTGTGCCCCCCTTCTAGTTCTATGACTCTTCCACCGGACATAGAAACTGTACGAGATCAAGTATTTATGATGAGTTGAGGGTTTCTTAGCCTTTAATACGGTTGATATGTGGTTCTAAGACAATAAAATTTGTTCCTTGCTAAGGCTACGCTTACTGCTATAATGTGAAAGGAGGATTCTTTCTCCCGATAAACATTTGTCTTGTCTGAGATCAGATGTCTTCGTTCAGCTCGCTTCCATCTAAAGACTCTCGCTGTTCGTTAGCTCCTACCTTATTGTACCTTTTTCTACGTCGCACTTCGGCTCAAAGCCTTTTGGGAGTGTCTCTGCCCTCAATCTTGTTTGCGTGCTAATTTTTACGTACCCTGCAATATTTACGTGACTCGGGTACGATCTAAAAAAATTAATAAGAAGTTATTATCGAAAACTCAATCAAAGATACGTTTTAAAGACATTATGGAGGCAGTGTTCAATCAATTGTTTAGTTAGAACAATCAGCGATATAATAGGACAGCTAAAATTCCATACATAAAAGTAAATCCTTAAATTTTTAAAAGATTTGAAGACATTTTTATTAGTCAGACAAAAATCTAAGTAAATGATTATGTGTGTATAAGCAAACATAATACTTAATTGAGAAGAGCTACTCACCAAACCGGAAAACTTAAAATGTACAATAATAGAAATACAATACAAAATCCTTATAACAAACATATCGAATGACTGTGAGGCTGCCGAACTTACAGACATTTTCTAGAGAGATAAAATTGAAAAAACAGGTACGCACTTACTTGGTTGAAAAAATAATAAGAAAAAAACGGATAAATTGATAGGGATTTTAGATGGGAACAACTCATGGAAAAATGTGAAGTACGTAGTAGACTCGACTATGAGTTCACGATTTAATGTAAACCATAATAAATTTTTTGGGTGTTACATTGTTCGATCAAATTTCCTCCGAATACTTTATAAATTTTTTTAATAGCTCTTGGTGCTTGATGTCGTTGTCTAATGTTTTTATATCCAAATTATATGTTTTGTGGGCTGGTGTGTTAAAAGTTAAAGGTGTGAGCCTTGGAAAGTAGCTGGAAATAATATAAATCAGGGGATCCAAAATCGGTACAGAGTAGAACAATGAAATACTATTCAAATAAGGCGCCTACATGCAAACCGTACATTATCTAGGTAAAAGTTAATTATGTGTGTACGATTGATGGTCCAGGTGAGGATCGCTTCGTCGTATGGGAGCGTGGGTTGTCAAGTGATGATGGTGAGCGATTGAGTCTCTTTAGGATGCCAGGCTGTCGTAAACAGTGACAGTACTTTTAATTTAATATAAGTAAATATTTTGTGTACCCGTATAACAGCCTATTTTTATTTTTAAATGAAAAATAAACACAACTATTCCCTTCCATCAGTTTGATAGATTAATTGGCTTCCGTTTTTAACAGGCCAGTTTTTGTCAAATAAAGGGCGATTGAATATAAATTGTAGGAAACATCGAAAATTATTAAAGTAAGTTTAGAAGTGGAGCGCAATAAAAAAGAAACATAAAGGAAAAATACTATATGAGATGCAAAAGAAATAAATAAACAAAATAATAATTAACAACAATAATCAGCAAACAATCAGGAACATAGAGCACATTCCATTAAGTAACTTAATAATCTCAAAGTGCGTGATAAAATGCGAAACGGAAAGAACCAACTAATAATGTTGAAGAAATTCTATAAGTCAGTTCCGTCTTTCCACTAATTGTTTTAACTGTATAACCTACCTAGCTCAGGCAAGCAAATTGTTCTTAATAGCGTCAAATAGTAAACACTTTGAAACGAAAAGATCTGATGCTCCTTAAGTGTGAAAGTTGTAACACTCATGTGTTTAAGTCAGCGATAAGATTCTGAGCAAAATTAATCTCAATACCTAAAAGCTGATAAATATAGAGACAGACATATAGTACTTGAAAGCCTACGGTGTTGATCTACATATTGATTAAGAATAAACATAACTGGGATCAAGCATGCTTTCGTTTATGCAGCACAGAAAAAAAAAATACTATGACTCGGTTGAGAGGCAAAACCCTTAAATTTAAATGCAATATATAAAGTCAAATAACATAAAAGAATAAAATAAAAATTAAATAGCAAAATAATAAAAACAATATACAAATATTATTAGAATGGAATGACATACTACTTTTAAATCTTACTCACTGCCGTATTATATGTAAAGGAAAATGGACCAAGAAAATAGATTGTGGACCTAAACAAGAACAGCTTTATCTCGCTCTTTCAATGTACGAATTATAACCCACAAGAATCATAATAGAATATAGTCTAGCAAAACTACTTACTACTTACTACTTGAAGTCTAAACGGTCTTAAGACCATGAATCCTAAGTTAGTGAAAATTATTGTAAATGACTTGCTTGCGCTCTTTTTATTAGTTTAACATACAACTATTGATTTACCAACATAAAAAAGAAAAGTATACAATTATTAAACCAAATCTTATTATTTGGAGCCTCCTCCACAAACAGTAAACAATAAAATCAAACCCTAATCTAAAATCAAAAAACAGGATCAAGAGCTAGGGTGTATAAAACGACTAATACAAAGGAAGAAAAAACCGAAAATACCAATATTTAGTGGGTAGTTAAAGTACGGTGATAGTTAAAGTACATTATTTTAAAAACACACTACAATTAAAAATTTTAAGTACTCTACCGCCCGTTTTGCAAAATACCGACTCTCAAGTCATCTCGAGCTTTAGTACATCACAACCGTATTTTGCCATCCAAATTCAATACTAATGCAAAGGTTCAAGAATAATAAAACACAATACAATGGTTTCACGAATTAAATAAATAGCTCAGATCATGAAAAAATAAATCCTTTAGCTACAATAAGTTTTGAGCACTAAAGAAAATAAGTCTCCTTAAGAAATAATTATAATAATTATATGAATAAATACGCCCTAATAACATGGCATCTAATAGATACTTAACCCTTAAATTAAAACATTTAACGTATTCATACTTTTCGAAACAGTGTAAGACTCATATCTCGAACTGATAAGCTAGTTCACTGCACTTCCTTATTAAATGCAAGAAAAATGGGGAGAATAATGAAATAAAATATTACCATCCATCAATTATAAGAAATTAGTAACGAAATTTTGTAAGTTCAAGCAATGAGTTTGGAAATATAAAAATCTAACATAATCACTAAAAAAGTAGAAATGTACATAGGTTGACAGTTGAAATATATTAAAGCAATCAATTATAAAGTGAAAAATCAATGTCCGATCGATTTCCCTGTTAAAATTAAGTTAACTTGTTAAGGACAATAATACAATCTATCTCGTTTTAAGCGTAAAGCCTAGTCAAAATAGCTAACTACATAACATAAAATGATTAAAAATCTGTAGAATACTAAGTTGAAGAAAACGATTAAATATAACACAAATTAAGATAGGGTATAATACAACGTCAATAGAAGAATTTTTGAAGTCAGTAAATGAGTACAAAACACATTCTTTATACATTTTTATCGTAGGTAGCATAACTAGGTAGCATACTGAGAAAGAGTTGGTAAAACCCGTTTATAAAAAAAACAAGTGGAAACGTTGCAGTCGGACGCAACCGACTAAGGTATACTCGATACCAGTATTAAAAATTTTGATGCCCATCCATGTGGGATGTCAATTGCTATCTTCATACCAAATTTGGTGACTCTAGCTCGAAGTTTGTATAAAGTGGGGAAAGGGGGGCTGGGGGCGGTATGGGTGGAATTGCATCCAAATTTTTGATGCAGATCTTTGTGGAATGTCAATTGCTATCTTCATAACAAATTTGGTGACTCTAGCTCGAAGCTTATAAAAGTGGGGAAAGGGGGGCTGGGGCGGAATGGGTGGGCGTGGCAGCCAAATTTTTGATGCAGATCTTTGTGGGATGTCAATTGCTACCTTCATAACAAATTTGGAGACTCTAGCTCAAAGTTTGTATAAATGTGGGGAAAGGGGGGCTGCGGGCGGTATGGTTGGGCGTGGCATCCAAATTTTTGCTGCAGATCCTTGTGGAATGTCAAATGCTACCTTCATACCAAATTTGGTGACTCTAGCTCGAAGTTTGTATAAAGTGGGGAAAGGGGGGCTGCGGGCGGTATGGTTGGGCGTGGCATCCAAATTTATGCTGCAGATCCTTGTGGAATGTCAAATGCTACCTTCATAACAAATTTGGTGACACTAGCTCAAAGTTTGTATAAAGTGGGGAAAGGGGGGCTGCGGGCGGTATGGTTGGGCGTGGCATCCAAATTTTTGCTGCAGATCCTTGTGGAATGTCAAATGCTACCTTCATACCAAATTTGGTGACTCTAGCTCGAAGCATGGAAAAGGTGGTGAAAGGGGGGCTGCGGGCGGTATGGTTGGGCGTGGCATCCAAATTTTTGGTTCCGATCTATGTGGGATGTCAATTGCTATCTTCAAACCAAATTTGGTGACTCTAGCTCGAAGTTTGTATAAAGTGGGAAAAGGGGGGCTGCGGGCGGTATGGTTGGGCGTGGCATCCAAATTTTTGCTGCAGATCCTTGTGGAACGTCAAATGCTACCTTCATACCAAATTTGGTGACTCTAGCTCGAAGTTTGTATAAAGTGGGGAAAGGGGGGCTGCGGGCGGTATGGTTGGGCGTGGCATCCAAATTTTTGCTGCAGATCCTTGTGGAATGTCAAATGCTGCCTTCATACCAAATTTGGTGACTCTAGCTCGAAGCATGTAAAAGGTGGTGAAAGGGGGGCTATGGGGCTTGGGGCGGTATGGTTGGGCGTGGCTTTCAAATTTTTGCTGCCGATCCATGTGGGATGTCAATTGCTCTCTTCATACCAAATTTGGTGACTCTAGCTCGAAGTTTGTATAAAGTGGGGAAAGGGGGGCTGGGGGCGGTATGGTTGGGCGTGGCATCGAAATTTTTGCTGCAGGTCCTTGTGGAATGTCAAATGCTACCTTCATACCAAATTTGGTGACTCTAGCTCAAAGTTTGTATAAGGTGGGGAAAGGGGGGCGGAATGGATGGGCTAGGCTCCAAAACTTTGATGCAGATTGTTGGGGGTCGTTGCCAGCTATCTTCCTACCAAATTTGGTGGCTCTAGCTCCACTACTCTGGAATATACACGCATTCCCGTTTCTGACGAAGCGTTGGGGCAGATGGGGGTGGCTAGGGCGTTATTGGTGGGCGTGGCATCCAAACTTTTGATGCAGTTTTTGGGGGGTCATCATCATCTATCTTGGCACCAAATTTGGTGACTCTAGCTAAAAAACTGTGGGAGATATAGGCTTTTCTGATTTCTAAATGCGGGGGGGCTGGGGGCGGGATGGGTGGGCGTGGCTCCAAAACTTTGATGCAGTTCTTTTGGGGTCGTTACCAGCTATCTTCCTACCAAATTTGGTGGCTTTAGCTCCACTACTCTGGAAGATACACGCATTCCCGTTTTTTACGAAGCGTTGGGGCATCTGGGGGCGGCTAGGGCGGTATTGGTGGGCGTGGCATCCAAACTTTTGGTGCAGTTTTTGGGGGGTCATCATCAGCTAAATTGGCACCAAATTTGGTGGCTCTAGCTCAAAAACTGTGGGAGATATAGGCTTTTTTGACTTTAAAATGCGGGGGGTCTGGGGGTGGAATGGGGGGGCGTGGCACCAAAATTTTTGATGCAGTTTTTTGGGGGTTGCTAGTAGCTATCTTCTTACCAAATTTGGTAGTTCTAGCTGTAAGGGTGTGTGAAATATGCGGATTTATCGTTTTTGAGCTATCGAATTTATCGATTTGCCAGCCCCCCAGTTATCGTAGAACCCCAATCTTGACACTTTAATTTACTATCCCATAGAAAAAGAGAATTGGAAAGTTTCAAGTCCCTAGCTTGAAGGGTGTGGAAAAAACTTGCACACATACGGACGGACAGACGGACAGACGCACAAAACCAATATACTCTTTACCTTCGGTATCGAGTATAAAAAATCAAGCTGCTAAGAACATCTTACTGTTTTCATTTTCTTTATTTTAGAAATTGATTTGATATGTGAGTTTGATGAAATAATTTTAGTTGAGTATAAGAAATAGTTTGACGGATATCTTAAATATGAAAAGTGTCATTTGATGAAAATCTTAAAGCGAGCAGAGGGAAAGTTAAGGAAAAGATTATTTGATAAGCCTAAAAGACTACCTTAAGGAATTTAAAGAATGTATAAGCAAAATAAATTATTACTGAGATAGAACGAAATCCAATATATGGGGATTAAAAAAATAATAATAACAATAATCTCAATAAACGATGAAGTATAAATATTAAGATCAAAATTAGCTTGTTAAAACATGATTTATTATATCAGCTACACGAACTTCGTTAAGCTTTCAAGTGAGTACTAGAACTAAGGCTTATAATATTGACTTAAAAAAGCTTTTTATAAAGCCGAAACAAAATCATGGAGTATGACTTGTGTGTTTTACCGGCTTGTCATTAATCTTAATGTTCGGTGTTTGTGTTTGCTAAATCCCTCAACGGAACAAACTTAATATAAATCTTAAATTTAACATCCTACAAAAATCTATAAAAATAAAAATAAAATATATATATATATGAAATAAAATTAAAACATACCCATAAGAAAAACATAATTTGATAGTTTCTTAAAAAGTACATCAACTTAAAAAATTTTCATTGGTTTATTAAAAAGTTATACTAATTAGCTCTATAAAAGTAACAGAAGTCAGTGCAATAATCAAAACAGATATATGCAAATAAAGGTTAGAAACGTATGTAGCGAATAAGTTGGGTGTGCGTTAGAAGGAGGGACAATCAATAAACATACCACCTGCATTTCATAGACGCTCGTGTATAGAATCGCATAAGGGAGCGTGTTTCAATATAATAATACAAGCAGGATCACTTTCCCCTATAACACTTTCCCCTTCTAACACCTACTCTCTCTAATACTAACTCTCTCTTTCTCCCTCTAACCCTTTCCTCCTCTTACAACTTCCCCCTATAATATTTCAAACTAAATCTGCAAGTCTCAATACTCTTGTGTTGATCTGCTGCTGCGAAAAAATTCCCATCCCTTGCTTACATAACACTCACGAATGTTGTTGTTCTTGTTGTTGTTGGTTTTGCTTTTGATCATAACAATGCGGCCTACGAATGTACTGCCCTTTGACTAGCGTACTTCAAACAAGCACAATCTTGTCTCAATCCTTTTATTCTTTGATCACAGGTTTTCACAAACATTCATTGTTTATGTTTTGCCTGCAGGTGTGCAAGGCAACGCACGTCAAACAGCCGCCCTCTCGACTCTCTCTTATCTACTTATTCGTATCTAGCACCTTATCCCTCTAACACTTTCCCACTCTATCCTTTCCCCCTCTTACACCTTCTCCCTCTAACACTCCCCCTCTAACTCTTTATAATCTAAATGTACAAGTATCAATACTCTTGTTTAAAAACAATGTGTTGATCTTGCTGCTGCTGCTGCTGCGAAAGAAAATTCCCATCCTTGCACACATAACCCCCCACGAAGGATGTTGTTGTTGCTGTTGACAATAACAATGTACGTGTGTAAAGCAATGTATTTAAAACAGTAGCATACTTGACTCTACCACTAATTGGTTGAATAGCAAAAACTGATCCTGTCATTATCACAACCATAAGGCTCAACGTATTGACATTGCTGCTGCTGCTGCTGCGTACGAAAAGTTCCACCCCTTGTGCAAAGAGCCCCACGAAGGTTGTAGTTGTTGTTGCTGTTGGTGTTGCTTTTGATCATAACAATGCGGCCTACGAATGTACTGCCCTTTGACCAGCGTACTTCAAAAAAGCACAATCAAGCATGCACAAACTTGTCTCTAAGTCTTCCACCCTCTAACACTTTCTTGCACACAGTATCCTTCTAACACTATCCCCCTCTAACACTATCCTCCTCTAGCACCTTCTCCCTCTAACACTTTCCCCCTCTATCCTTTCCCCTCTTACACCTTCTCCCTCTAACACTCCCCCTCTTAAACCTTCTCCCTCTAACTCTTTATAATCTAAATGTACAAGTATCAATACTCTTGTTTAAAAACAGTGTGTTGATCTTGCTGCTGCTGCCGCTGCGAAAGAAAATTCCCATCATTGCACACATAACGCCCCCACGAAGGTTGTAGTTGTTGTTGCTGATGGTGTTGCTTTTGATCATAACAATGCGGCCTACGAATGTACTGCCCTTTGACTAGCGTACTTCAAAAAAGCACAATATTTTCTCAATCCTTTTATTCTTTGATCACTAGTTTTCACAATCATAAACATTCATTGTTAATGTTTTGCCTGCAGGTGTGCAAGACAACGCACGTCAAACAGGTGCCCTCTCGACTCTCTCTTATCTACTTATTCGTAGCTAAGAAACCTGCTCACAGTTGACTCTCTCTCTCTCTCTTATCTACTAACTTGTAGCTAAGAACCCTGTGCACACTTGACTCTAGCATTTAATAGTTTCATAGGGAATGTACTTTGCTCACTGAACCTCACGAACGGTGATACCTATAACACATTAGCCAACTAATGTACTTGACCTTTGACTAGCGCACTTCAAGCATGCACAAACTTGTCTCTAAGTCTTCCTCCCTCTAACACTTTCTTGCACACAGTCTCTTTCTAACACTTTCCCTCTCTAACTCTTTCCTCCTCTAACACCTTCTCCCTTTTAACACTTTCCCCTCTATCCTTTCCCCCTCTTACACCTTCTCCCTCTAACACTCCCCCTCTTAAACCTTCTCCCTCTAACTCTTTATAATCTAAATGTATAAGTATCAATACTCTTGTTTAAAAACAATGTGTTGATCTTGCTGCTGCTGCCGCTGCGAAAGAAAATTCCCACCCTTGCACACATAACGCCCCCACGAAGGTTGTAGTTGTTGTTGCTGTTGACAATATCAATGTACGTGTGCAGCGCAACGTACTTAAAACAGGAGCACACTTGACTCTAACACTAATTGGTTAAATAGTTAAAACTGATCCTCTCATTCACACAGTCATAAAGATCAACTTATTGATCCTGCCGCTGCTGCTGCTGCTGCGAAGGAAAATTTGCATCCCTTGTTCACGAATCTGTATGTTCTTGTTGTTGTTGTTGTTGCTGTTGACCATAATAATGCAACGTACATCGAACAAGCGTTCGCTTTTCTCTATTTTCTATCCTTCCTTCCTTTGCACAGTACTACTCATGATCATAAACATTCATTTTTTGACGTGTGTTGCAGGTTTATAATGCCACGCACGTCAAAGAGGCGTCCTTTCGATTCCAGATCCTTTGATCACTACTACTCATGACCATAAACATTCATTCTTTATTGCTTGCTTTCAGGTTAACAATGCAACGCACTTCAAACAGGCACCCTCTCGACTCTCTTTTATCTATCCTTTCTTCCTGTGCACACTGCACCTCATGAGCATAAACAGGTTTACAATGCCACGCACGTCAAAGAGGCGCACAATTTACTCTAATACTAGTTAGGTAAATAGCCAAATCTGTTCACCTGTTTGCAGGTGTATAATGCAACGCAGGTTTAACAGGCGCGCACTTGACTCCAAATCCTTTGATCACTAATTCTCACAGATGCTGCTGGTAAAGTGGTGGCCTAGGAATGTAAATCCTTTGTTCTCCACATTAGGCTAATCAAAGGAGGGATACGATCGTGGGAAAAAGGGTCATAAATTATGATATGGAAGGGGGTAATAAAAGTGTCAAAAAAAGGGTCATAAAATTAATGGGGTCATAAATTGTCGGCATCCTTTTGAGTTAGAACCGCCATTCTCCTACTACTAGCGTCAAATATTAAACTCCTTAAAACAAAAATATCTGATGCTCCTTAAGTGTGAAAGTTGTAACACTCATGTGTTTAAGGCAGCGATAATATTCTAAGCAAAATTTAATGTCGATACCTAAAAGCTGATAAAATAGTTTGCATAGATACAGACATACAGATCTAGGAAGAATACGGTGTTGATCTAAATATTGATCAAGAATAAAGGTACTATCTGGGATTTAGGATGCTTTCGTTTATGCATTACAGAAAAAAATACTATGTCTCTGTTCAAAAATTGAGAGGCAAAACCCGTAAATTTAAAAGCAATATATAAAGTCAAATAACATAAAAGAATAAAATTAAAAATTAAATAACAAAATAATAAAAACAAAGTAAAAATGTTACTATAATGAAATGACATACTACATTTAAATCTTACTTCCTACCGTATTATATGCCAAGGAAAATGGACCCAGAAAATAGATTATGGACCTAAACAAGAACAACCTTATCTCGCTCTTTCAATGTATGAGTTATAACCCACAATAATCATAATAGAATATAGCCTAGCAAAAACTACTTACCATGAAGTCTAAACGGTCTTAAGACCATGAACCCTAAGCTAGTGAAAATTATGGTAAATGACTTGCTCGCGCTCTTTTTATAAGTTTAATATGCACACAAGAAGTGCTTTACAATACAACCAGAAAAATTAAGAATGAATCTTACCATACAATTACCAAATCAAATCTTACTATTTGGAGCCTCCTCCACAAACAGTATACAATAAAATCGGCCCCAAGTCTAAAATCAAAACACAGGATCAAGAGCTAAGGTGTATAAAACGACTAATACAGACGAAGAAAAAAAAAAAAAAAACTTAATATACTAATATTTAGTGGGTATAAACCAATCCGGTGATAGTAGACGTATTTTAGAAACACAGTACAATTAAAAATTTAAAGTACTCTACCGCCTGTTGTGCAAAATACCGACTTTTACATCATCTCGAGCTTAAGTACATCACAACCTTATTTTGCCATCCAAATTCAAGATTAATGCAAAGGTTCAAGAAGAATAGTGTTTATGCCAAGCAGCGGAAAATTCGCCAACCGCGCAGCACTGCTGCCGTCGCTAGAAACTCACCACAAGCAGAGCCTTCTAGCCGACGGCAGCCTTTAACAAAGGCTTCAGCTACTGGAAGCTGAGGCGGTAGTAGACAGTTCTAATTTACAAGTGTCAAATAGAGGTCACGCGTAGAAAAGTTCTAAGTCAATAAAATTCCGATATAATAATAACCTCAAAGTGTTTTATTCTAAGCCGACGATCAACCACAAACCACGAAAGTTACAAAATCATACGTGCAGAGCCCCCCAACATTTTCATGGTCCTTCGAGCGATATTTAAGGAATTCTATATAGTTTTCGGCAGCACGAGGAAAAAGATAAGTATAAAATACATGAAACATTTTGGCATATGATCCGCCATATTTTTTCCGTCCGCCAAAGTGTTTAACAAGTAAAAAGGGGAAACTATTCCTGCGCTTTCCACTGTATATATTCCAATTAGACTAATTGTTAAATCATATTCTAATCAGACATAAATATGCGCAAGTCGGTCTGAGCGTTTTAATATTTCCATCCATGTATGTACATATATACATACACACCTGCGCGCAAGAAAATTCCGTTCTGTTATCCGAGTTCCACTGATTAAGTGCTCCAGAACAGCACATTCCATAATATAAAACACAATAAAAATACGTTTTATATTAATATTTTATATTTGTTTATACTTACATACATACTTAAAAAAAACCACCACCAGTTGATCGGCACCTTTAAGCGCGCAAGCGTACATGTACATATGTATGTATGTACATTAGAGTGAACATATTTTTTTTTTTTAATTACATGTTATTCGCCCCCCAATTTTCTTCCTTTGAGCACAAATAACATATTTCAAAAGTTTAAGACAAATCGGTCAACGTTAAGGCGTGGCACATGCGCCCTCAAATTGATTAGAAGGCATTTTGCTAAATTTTTTTAGAAACAACTTATAAGTTTATTATTATTCATCAAAATTTATATTAAGTGTCGATATTATGTTAAATAAGGAGTTTTATTTCAATGCATGCCCCCAAAAAGGCGTGGCACATTATAAAATTTAAGTATTTTATAGGAAAATATTATGTTTTTGCGTCAAAATAAGTTTAAATCTTACTTAAAATTTAGTTCCTTAAGGTTATTTAATAAAAGTGGGCAAATTGGGGCGTGGCAAGTTTAAGTAAAACACAAAGTGATTAGTGTTCTATGAGATCTGATTTATTAATACCTCTATAGTTTTTTCTATATTCAGTTACAATTTGTAGAATAAATTGTTTTTCTTCTTCATTTTTGGATAATGCATTATTATATTCTTCCATTAATTTGACACTTCGTTCGGCAGTATCGTTTACTACCCTCATTTTACTGACTATATTTACTCCGTCTATATAGCTTGGCTCGTTCTGCCATTGGGAAGGATCTTTTTGTAAGAAATCGGTTGAAATAAAAAACGTTTAAAAAAGTTAAGTGTATTTTTGGTTATGAAGTCCTCAATTGATTTTGATTGTAAGTCCTGTATATCAGTAATCAACCGCTTGCTCTCATTTTCTGATTCTACACGAAGTTTTTCTACCATACGAGTTTTTGTTTGAGTAGTAATTGTTCTATCAAAAAACGAAAAACCTGCTGTTTCTGCTGCTAAATACCATAAATGGTTACGGAATTTTCCCAAAGTTTCATTGCTTACTTGTTCGTTGACATTTTTGTAGGCGAGAAGTGATTTTATAAAAAGGAGGTCTTGATTAGGTGCTTTGGCTGCTATTGGAGCTTCTATCCAGGCTTTTATATAAATTTTCACAATAAATAAACAAGCATCGCGTATGGCGTGTATTTCATCTAATGACATCACAAACTCTTTTCTGAATAAAAATATTTAAACTTATTTTGACGCAAAAACATAATATTTTCCTATAAAATACTTAAATTTTATAATGTGCCACGCCTTTTTTGGGGGCATGCATTGAAATAAAACTCCTTATTTAACATAATATCGACACTTACAGGGGTGTGCCAGCCATCAAAACCAACCGAATTCCAACATAAAACCAACCTCGAGCTGGTTTTAGGTGTGCCAGAGCAGAGTTCGAGATGGTTTTGAAATCTCCACAAATTTGGTCAGAGATTTGGTTAGTTTAAGCAATATTAAATGTCTATTGCATAACAAGTGTTAAATTTTCGAAAGGTTATTTTAAGCTAAATTGCATATTGCAAATACATTTGAATTTTATAAATATTTTAATTCATGATTTTAGATATTAATAAATCTCTAACAAATCTCTAAGACTATTTGCCGTTCCATGTAAGCGTGCAAAACCGTCCCTAACAAGAGAGGTGCCACCTAGTTCGTTTAACCATAACTATTATTCGGAGTCTTTAATAGGTCAATTTAAAAGACACATATTTGTGGCAAATAAACATAAAAAAATCTTACTTTTAGGTAACAAAATTGCATGGTCGAGCAGTGAACAGTTTGTTTTAAATTTAACAAAGTTATTGCAGCAAACCTTTTTTTTTATAAGGTGGCAGCTTTTGCGGTGTTGGTTAGGTGTGTGAATGCCTACAGTAAGTAGCCGGCGCTCAACCTTTTCTTTCGCCAACTCTTCTTTTCTAAGCATGTCAAGCAAAAGAAAACTTCCAGAGGCATTTCTATTTAATTTCACTTTTACTTTTGCACTTTTAAAATGTAAACAAAACAGATTTGCTATTAACGAAATACGTAGAACAGCTGTTCAAGCGAGCTATCACGGCAGGGCTGTCAAGCAACATGAGTTACTTGGCGGGCAAAATATTAAATATTAATTTGTATTAGATACCAGAGATATGACCTAACATATTTTTATTTTACCAATTATTAAATTTAACACTAATGCACTGTGGCCAACCTTGAAAACAATGACAAAAATAGCAAATACATTTAAGGCAATTTTTAGTTTTCAAAGGTAGCAACTCTTTTTGGCCATTTTCGGTTTACGTATTTTCTCCGAAAATTTTACCGAAAAATGAAATCTCCCAAACTTCTGGCACACCTACGGTTTTGTTTTAGAGATTTGAAAACCTGCTCGAGCCAAAATCTCTAGAGATTTCTGGCACACCCCTGTTAATATAAATTTTGATGAATAATAATAAACTTATAAGTTGTTTCTAAAAAAATTTAGCAAAATGCCTTCTAATCAATTTGAGGGCGCATGTGCCACGCCTTAACGTTGACCGATCTGTCTTAAACTTTGGAAATATGTTATTTGTGCCCATAGGAAAAAAATAAGGGGGCGAATCACCTCTTTCAAAATCAAAAAATAATTCCATATAAAAATTGTCCACTCTAATCTACATACGAAAATCCATACACAGAACACATATTACTTTTAAATAATTACTACATTTTAATACATGATTCCAACACCCACATTTATATTCCATATACTATATGTTTCACATTACATATGCAACACACAATAATTAAATATACACATAAACGCAGTAAGCGCCGCACTTGCAGGTGAAATATTTCCAGCACTTGTCAAGTCGCCGGCACTCCATAACTTAAACAAAATACAAGTGCAATATAACATTTACTAAAAAATATAAAACAAAACACTGGTCGAGCACACAAAGAGATTACAATTTAATAAAAACTTTATTTTTGCCGGCATCATAGACGAATTAACATAAAGATGGGTTTTAAGAATTGTTTAAGTTAACATGCTGTTAACCAAGTCGCAACCACGAAGCGGACAGACTAACCAGTAGAAAAGTCGGTTTCCCCTAACAACAACCAGCTGCGCTTGTTTTGCTTATTGCTTTTTTGTTTGCAATACTCTGCTGTCTTGTTGGTGTGCAGTGGTAGCTAGCTAGTTGCCTAGGCAACTAAGTCAATTCTTCTATGCGTGTAATTTTGTGCGTATGCATGTGCGTGTGCCATTCGAGAATAGGCAAATCGCAACAACAATACGTGCTGGCTCGTCGTAGCCACGCAGTTTTGGTGGGCCTGGGCTTTGTAATCATTATACCCTTCACAGGGTATATTGACTTTGTCATGAATCTGTAACGCCTTAAAGGAATGATGGGGACCCCATAAACTATGTATCAAAATGATCAGGACGAGCTCAGGAATTGATTTCCGTCTGTCCGTCTGTCTGTCCGTCTGTCTGTTTCAACACGATTTCCAGCCAAACTGCTGAACCGATCTTGATGAAACTTTCACAGATTGCTTAGATCATGTCGGGCTTGTTCACTATGAAATTTCATCCCGATCGGAGGATTCTACGATATAGCCACCATATAAATTTACCATATCAACACGATTTCCGGCCAAACTGCTGAACCGATCTTGATGAAACTTTAACAGATTGCTTAGATCATGTCAGGTTTTTTCACTATGAAATTGCATCCCGATCGGAGCATTCTACGATATATCCACCATATAAATTTACCATATCAACACGATTTCCGGCCAAACTGCTGAACCGATCTTGATGAAACTTTCACAGATTGCTTAGATCATTTCGGGTTTGTTCACTATGAAATTTCATTTCGATCGGAGCATTCTACGATATAGCTACCAAACAAATTTACCATATCGTACTTACAATTGTTGTCTCTGTCGTGCACTTTCAAGTACCTACATGTCAATATGTTGTTTTTGTCGAAAACGAACAGGTAAATGACGCTCAAGAGTAAAAATATTAGCGTAAAATTACCAACGACTGCACAGAAACATAAGAGGGGGGAGCATTGATTTGGCTGTGTGAAGGGTATCATAGTCTTGGCATAGCCAAAATTAACTATGCGCCACTATGTTTTTTTATATGTATTTTGTTTGGGCTAGCTCTCGTGAGATTGTGTGTGCGTCCCTGTATATCTACATGTGCATATTTAAATGTTTTTGCCATGGAATTCAGTGGTCTTTCTCTAATATTATGATTTCGGCAAACCCTAAACAGCTAATATTTAGATTAAATTTGTTGCATATTTTTGTATTATTTGCCTACAAAAACCTAAAAAAATTAAGAAAAATAATACTTTTCCAAGGCAGTAAAATATCATTTTTGGTTCTGGTTGAGCATTTGCAGGAGCAGGGGAACAGGAAAATAAACAAGCGTTTAGTAAAATAGGCAGACAAATATCAGTTTTGCATTGCTGGTCATTCATACTCTTTCTTGTTTTTAGCTTCCAACAATTTTGTCATCGCATCTATCACACAGCTATGCAGCGATGCGCAAAAATGCCGAAAGTGTATTGAATAGTGTATTTGTCGAAAAAACGTAAAAAGAACAAGTAAGAAGGCTCTAGTCGGGAGAGCCCGACTAGAAGATACCCTGAACCCAGTTGCAATAAATATATTTAATTTATGTAAGACTTTGGTATACTGGCTTAGCTTCCATCGATTAAGTTCAATATCTCCGGTGTTTCTCAACCGATTTGGACCAAATTTTCAGAAAAGTTCTATCATTATCCATTACTTCAACCCTCATTTTTAGATTTTCCAAATTCGATATTTTATTGTTATCGATATTATGTGTATATCGGAAACCAGAATAGTTATCGATAATTTGAAGCAAACTTGTTCTGCTCATGGTATAGGAGAACTTAAATACAAAATCAGAAGTATCTAGCTCTTGTAGTCTCTGAGATCCACGCGTTCATACAGACGGACAGACGGACAGACAGACAGACGGACAGACAGACGGACAGACGGACATGGCTATATCGTCTCGGCTGTTGATGCTGATCAAGAATATATATACTTTATAGGGTCGGAGATGCTTCCTTCTGCCTGTTACATACTTTTGCACAAAACCATTATACCCTTATTTACCCATTTTATGGGTTAAGGGTATAAAAACTAACAAAAATCTCAACGAGCAGGCCCAGCAACAATTAAGCAAACGCACATGCATAGGCATACTAACACATTTTTACCGTTCTGGCTTTCCGCTGGCCCGCCGCCTCTCCTTTAATGCACAGGCAAAACAAGCAACGTGCTGGCTTGTCGTAGATGAGATGCACAAATAGAACTAAGTAAAAATACCCCTTGTCACAATATTCAGTTATCGTCAACAAAAACCCGAATATATAATTTTAATATAATAATAATTTATTTATAGTATGTAAAGAAAAATACGTGTGTTTAAGTGTTAGTTAATTTATTTATATAAAACTTGTGTTATAAGTTGTGAGAGCCCAAACTTATTGCCAAAATATAAATAAACATATAAACAGACATTATATTAAAGTATCTCATGTTTTGCTCTACAATTGCACAAAGTTCATATAAAGTCTATACCACCCTTTCTTGGTGAGCAGCAGCAAGCCAAAAGAAGCAAACATCTAAAATTGTCGATTTCAAATCTTGCGACAAAAACAAGAGAAACGAAGTGCGGCAACATTTAATTATGCCTTGCGCTTCGCACACTTTGCAGTCACATTTAAAAGCTAAACAATGATGGCCGACTATGCACCAGCTGGCATTGTTGCGAGTAAAGTGTGGAAACAAGTAATGAAAAATACTGGCTATTCGCTGTTTCCCCAGTTGCCCGCTTCGTGGTTGCGACTCTGTTAATTAGCATAACATTCCAGCTCTTAAGACCCGTCTTGTTACATTATTCGTCTATGGCCGGCATAAAAAGTGTGTAATGCGATATATCGTGATCGTCAACAGTCCGACACTTAAATTAATTTAAAAGTATTAATTATAATCCATAATTAATTCCTCATTTCCGTTCTGTTTTTTTAGTTCGCAATTTATCTCTGTTGCGGTTCCATTTCGTTCCGAGTGGAATATTCCAGAATAATTTATAAATATTCTTTTGTAAATTATTTTAAGTCCGTTAACGGGGGAAATTGTAAATATCCTTTTATAATTTAAATTTCTTTGTTCCGTTTTCCATTTCGTTCCGAGTGGAATATTCCAGAATAATTTACAAATATTCTTTTGTAAATTATTTTAAGTCCGTTAACGGGGGGAAATTGTAAATATCCTTTTACAATTTTCATTTCTTTGTTTCGTTTCCCATTTCGTTCCGAGTGGAATATTCAAATAATTTATAAATGGTCTTTTGTAAATTATTTTAAGTCTGTTAACGGATAAAATTGTAAATATTCTTTTACAATTTTATATTCTCTGATCCGATTCCATTTCATTCCAAGTGAGTGGAATATCCGAATAATTTATAAATATTCTTTTACAAGTTATTCTTAAGTCCATCTATCGGGGCTATATTGGTAAATATTCTTTTACAAATATTTTTCAATAGTATTTTATTGTGGTCAATCCTGACTACAATAAATATTCCCACAAATCCCAGAATTTGTTTCCTTGCTTGTCACCTGTTTCAACTCATAAAAAATAGTTAATAATTTTTTTTATAACAGATAGTGCCAAAAGGGCCAGGTCAAGGAGAGAAGAAACAGCTGAACGTTCCGTCCGTGAAGAGCACAAAAAGAAGTTCGCTTTCTTCACCAAATCTTCCGGTGAAGAAAACCTCCGTTACACCCAAATCCAAGCCACTTGCCAAACCTTCCAGCGCCGTCACACCCAAATCCAAGGCCGAGGCCGTCACACCACTTGCTAAACCCCCCATTCCGAGTTTGAAGCAGCTGTTTCCCGCGGCTGTAGTCTCCCACCTGTTGACACAGAAGTGTTCTATGGAGACTACTTAAAATGGCCAACTTTCCGAGACCTATTTACGGCTATCTACATTGACAACCCTCGACTAACTCCAGTCGAAAAATTGTTTCACCTCAATTCAAAAACTGGAGGTGAAGCAAAGGCAATCGTCTCCAAATCCCCGCTCACTCATGACGGTTTTGCCTCTGCGTGGCAGGCGTTATATGAGCGTTTCCAAAACAAGAGACTTCTGGTAAACAGCCAGTTAAGAATGCTTTTCAACTTACCGACAGTCAGTGTAGAAACCGGTTCCGCTCTCAAAGAAATTCAGACCACTACCCAGAGTTGTCTCACAGCTTTGGAACATTCCGATGTGTCGACAGACAACTGGGACTGCCTTCTTGTATTCTTGTGCTCTTCCAAATTACCAAAGGGCACACTGTTTCTGTGGGAACATTACCTTTCAGATAAAGCGGCAGTTTCAAAATGGGAGGACTTAAATAGTTTCCTGGGTGAACGCTATAGGAAGCTGGAAGCTATCGAGGATGTCAGGCCTAGTCACAGCGTTCAATCCAATTCAAGGCCGTCCAAGCCTCAAGCGTCTTCGAGGAATCTCCAAACCTTTGAAGCAAAGGTACATTCCAAGGTAAAATCTTGCAATGTATGTTCCAAAGAAAACCACCCAATCCGCTTATGTCCGAAGTTCCTTAAAATGTCAGTTACCGAGAGAGCCAACCTCGTGAAACAGCGGAGTCTATGTTGGAATTGTTTTGCAAAGAACCACCAACTTAAAGAGTGCACGAGTGCTCACAACTGCTTCACGTGCAAGGGCCGCCATAACACGCTTTTGCGTAAGGGCAGCCCTCCGTCAGTGACCGCTAATTCAGTTCCTGAAATGCAAAATAACAATACAGTTCAAATACAGTCCACTTCGAACCAACCCTGCGTTCAAAACTATTTTGCAACTGATACGCGTGGTGTGCTCTTAAGTACCGTCCTAATAACTGTTATCCATCTGGGCACTAAGTTCAAGGCGAGAGCGCTGATAGATTCAGGCTTAGAAGCCACTTTTATTTCTAAGAGATTGTTTGAAAAAATCTTCGAAATGGTTGAAGTCAACGTCTCAGGGCTCAATCAAGCGGTTGCAGCCCAACCCCGGAAGCTATGCCATTTCCATATTGGGTCTCCTATAAGGCCCAGACTTCAAATTGAAGTTTCGGCATAAGTGCTCCCAGAACTGTCGGGAAATCTCCCGTCATATTCCATTCCTCCAACCTGCCAACTGGCAGATCCGACCTTCTTCCAAAGTGCTCAAATAGATGCGCTGCTAGGGGATATTCTTCCGTCCATTCTACTGGGTGCATCGCGTCCAGATGTATGTGGCACTCTTTTGGATCAAAAGAGATGGTATTCGGCTGGATACTCACCGGCCCGTTCTCAAAGACCACACCCAATACCATCTCGTCCTTCTCCTTGCGCATTTCAGTCAAGACAGAGTCGCGACCAGATCAGCAGAATCAGCAAATTTTGCAAACGCTGGAAAGAAGAGTACATAAGAGAGCTCCACAAGCGCAACAAGTGGCATTCCCCGACACGAGATCTTCAAATTGACGATATGGTTATCGTAAAAGAAGATAACCTCCCAGCCAAAGAGTGGCGTCTAGATCGTGTCAAGGCCACCTATCCTGGCTCGGACAATAAGGTTCGGGTGGTGGACGTTCTCACCAGCCAAGGAGTTCTAAAGCGACCTGCCGCTAAATTACTCCTACTTCCTATGGACACTTTCGTTCCTAGTTCCTAACGATTTTCCGCGTGCTCCTAATATTTGCAATATCCATGGTGCAAACTTGAGTACATGTTTTCTTGTTTTGTTTTCGTTATACAGAATGGCACCAAGGAAGGCACAAGCCCTGGAATCCCGTCAGGTACGTGGAGTACACTCATTCCGCTGCCGTGTCTGCAGTGGCACCCACCCACTGCGTAAATACAAAAGGTTCTTGCGGCTGCCGGGCAAGTAAACAAGTAAACAAGTATTGCCCAAATTGCTTGGCCCACCAGCACTCGGGAGACGCCTGCCGCAGCAAGGACAAGTGCCGCAAGTGCAAAGAGGACCACCACACGCTGCTCCACTTCTCGGAGTCAGCCCGACAGGCAGCATCCACTTCCGGCACCCCATCAGCAACCCAGCGTCGCGTGGAACGATCCAGGAAGCGATCCGCATCACCAGCGGAGAGTCCCCAGCCGGCGATGTCAACGTCGTTGATGTCGCTACTTGAATTCAAGCGGATTACGCTTCTGCCGACTGTCTCCCTTTTTCTCAACAATGGGAAAACCTCATTTAAGCTGGCTGCGCTCGTGGTCCCGTGCAGTTCAATAAGCCGCATCAGCGCTTCTTTGGCAAAAGGCTTCGGCCTATCCGTCACCAGCGTTGGTGCGGATGAGGCCTGCACGGTGTTCCTCCACGTGCGAGCGGCTACATTCATGAGGGAGGCAGTTTAAAAGGTGGAGGAGGGCGTCCAGACGATGAAGCCAGCTAAGCCGATCCCGGAGAGCGTCCATGCACATTTCGCCAACATTGTGCCATCGAGCGACACTTGGTTTCGCCCAAAGCGTGTGTCCCTGGTGCTAGGAGCTGATTTGAATCAGGAACTCTTGGTGCCAGGACTTGTTCCCGGCCAGAATGGCCTTCCGGTGGCACAAAACACCATATTTGGTTGGATGCTCTCGAGGTCCTGTCCAGCGTAATCCCGTCCAAACTCCCAGCGTAATTTCCGATCCCCACTTCCGTCCTACTCTTGCAATGTTTATGCCAAACAGCGGAAAATGCGCCAACCGCGCAGCACTGCTGCCGTCGCTAGAAACTCACCACAAGCCGAGCCTTCTAGCCGACGGCAGCCTTTAACAGAGGCTTCAGCTACTGGAAGCTGAGGCGGTAGTAGACAGTTCTAATTTACAAGTGTCAAATAGAGGTCACGCGTAGAAAAGTTCTAAGTCAATAAAATTCCGATATAATAATAACCTCAAAGTGTTTTATTCTAAGCCGACGATAAACCACAAACCACGAAAGTTACAAAATCCAACGTGCAGAGCCCCCCTAAATTTTCAAATAGAACACATTACAATGGTTTCATGAATTTAGGAAATATCTCAGATCAGAGAAAAATAAATCCTTTTGCGACAATACTTTTTCAGCACTAAGAAAAATAAGAAATAATTATAATAATTAAATGAATAAATAAGCCCTAATAACATGGCATCTAGAACAGAATAGTATTTTTCTCATTAAAATTAAAAAAGCACATACAAAAAAAAAAAAAAAAAAAAAAAAACTGAAAGAAAAAATATTTAAGTGATATGTAACAAAACTGCAACTATCACAGCTAAGGGACAGTAGTAGTAAATACTTAACTCTTATAATAAAACAGCTAACGAAGTCATACTTTTGAGACTCATGTCTCGAACTGTTCACGTTCAGCTAGTTCAATACATGGGCAGAATACTGAAATAAAATATTACCATCCATCAATTATAAGAAATTAATAACGAAATTATCTTAGTTTAAGCAATGAGTTGGGAAATATAAAAATCTAATATAATAACTAAAAAGGAGAAAGGTTTATAGGTAGACAGTTAAAATATATTAAAGCAATCAATTATAAAGTGAAAAATCAATGTCCGACCGATTTCCCTGTTAAAATAAAGCTAACATTTTATGGACAACTAGAAGATACCCTGAACCCAGTTGCAATAAATATATTTAATTTATATAAGACTTTGGTATACTGGCTTAGCTTCCATCGATTAAGTTCAATATCTCCGGTGTTTCTCAACCGATTTGGACGAAATTTTCAGAAAAGTTCTATCATTATCCATTACTTCAACCCTCATTTTTAGATTTTCCAAATTCGATATTTTATTGTTATCGATATTATGTGTATATCGGAAACCAGAATAGTTATCGATAATTTGAAGCAAACTTGTTCTGCTCATGGTATAGGAGAACTTAAATACAAAATCAGAAGTATCTAGCTCTTGTAGTCTCTGAGATCCACGCGTTCATACAGACGGACAGACAGACAGACGGACAGACAGACGGACAGACGGACATGGCTATATCGTCTCGGCTGTTGATGCTGATCAAGAATATATATACTTTATAGGGTCGGAGATGCTTCCTTCTGCCTGTTACATACTTTTGCACAAAACCATTATACCCTTATTTACCCATTTTATGGGTTAAGGGTATAAAAATGTATTATTCATAATACATATTACCTTTCTGATTGGCATTAAATAATTGATAAAAACAATCTGTATAAAAATAAAATTATTTTGTTAATTAAATACCGAAAACAAATTGTTAGCAATGGCTGTTTATGAAATTTTAAAACATAGGGTATTAAAATTTTGTGCTTTGTATTTCGAAGCAACTTGCAAGTGTTTAGCTTGTATTTTCTTTGCATTTGCCTATTCTCGATGTGTACACAGAACGCTATTGCTTGGCGAATGACCATTTGATCTACAGACCAGAGGGTATATTGCTTTTGTGCAAATGTATGTAACAGGTAGATGGAAGTATTTCTGACCCAATTATATGTATGTATATATTATATGTATGTGCGGGAAGTTCAGTCAATCAATTTTGTAAGATTTTATTTGCAATGCATGCTACTGCTGCTGATGTAGATTACATTTTCTTAAGTTTCTATTTGTTTGTGTGTTTGTTTTTGCACGGTATATATTTGGTGAACATTTTTTTGCTTTCTTTTAGCTTGCTTTAAAAGTCAACAATGTATGCATGCATTTACAATGTATGCGCGCGCTCTGCAAGTCTAACAAAGAGCGTAGTAACGCTACCTTCTTCGCACGCACTGAATTAACGCAAAACATATCTAAGAGGCTGCAGCTAAGTGAATTGCATATTGCCATTAGCTTTAATATAGTGTGTGCGGAGGAGTTAGGGTTATTAAACTTTATGATTGACATGCAGAGCGCGCACATAAAATAGAGAGTGAACGTAAATGAGCAACATCAAAGGAACATGATCGGAGCGAGATTTGTAATTACCTGATTATCTTAAGAGCAACACGCGCACTTATGTCAACGCCCTATGCTTGTTCGCAATTGCATATCAATAACATATTAATAATGTTAGTTAGTTTTGTCTAAGTTATATAAGCAGCAAGTAGGCAAATCCACCCCCATAAAATATTCTGGTGTGGGTAATTTTTTTAGACGCACCAAGTTTTGTTTTGTTGTTTTTGTTTTTTTAAATCAATCGCACCAACAAAAAGTAGCAGTGCGGGCCCAACAACAACAACAACAACAAACGCTTCTTGCAAGTGTACGAACCTTTTTTTTATGACACTTTGCTTGCGGGACTCAAATGCGTCATTGCCCATTGTTTTGTTTTTGTGTTCTCGCTCGCGATCGAGCTCTCAGCTTGTCCGACAATCTGGCGACAGTAGTGGAATGGGTAATTGTAATTTGATTTTTAAAATGGGTAAAAAGTGCTCCAAATCGTATGGGAGGTACTTGAAGGAGTTGTCCAAATAAAAATTCCTTTCTTAGTGCTCACTTTCAACCTGCATAAAATATTGTGTGAAAATTTCAGCCTTGTAGCTCTTTTCGTTTAGGCTGTGGCAATGTCAACAATCACTTAGGACAAACTCTTTTATATATAGAGATAATACAATCTATCTCGTTTTAAGCATAAAGCATAGTCAAGATAGCTAACTACTTAACATATATGATTTAAAAATCAAAAGAATACTAAGTTGAAGAAAACGATTAAATATAACACAAATTAAGATAGGGTATCAGACAACATCAATAGAAGAATTTTTGAAGTCAGTAAATGAGTACAAAACACATTCTTTATACATTTTTATCGTAAGTAGCATATTGGGACAGAATATAGTAAAACCCGTTTATAAAAAAAAATCAAGCTGCTAAGAACATCTTACTGTTTTCATTTTCTTTATTTTAGAAATTGATTTGATATGTGAGTTTGATTAAATAATTTTAGTTGGGTATAAGGAATATTTTGACGGATATCTTAAATATGAAAAGTGTCATTTGATGAAAATCTTATAGCGAGCAGAGGGAAAGTTAAGGAAAAGATTATTTGATAAGCCTAAAAGATTACCTTAAAGATTTAAAAGAATGTATAAGCAAAATAAATTATTACTGAGATGGAACGGAATACAGTATATGGGGAATAAAAAAAATAATAATAATCTCAATAAACGATGAAGTATAAATATTTAGATCAAAATTATTTTGTTAAAACATGATTTATTATACAACCTACACGAACTTATTTATGCTTTCAAAATAATGACACACACAAAAGCATTTTTAGATATGTATATAGAGAGTACAAAAACTTAGGCTTATAATATTGACTTAACTTGACTTTTTATAAAGCCGAAACAAAATCATGGAGTATGACTTGTGTGTTCTACCGGCTATAACTATATGTCATTAATCTTAATGTTCGGTGTTTGTGTTTGCTTACTCCCTCAACGGAACAAGCTTAATATAAATCTAAAATTTAACATGCTACAAAAATCTAAAAAAAAAAAAAATATAAAATAAAATTAAAACATACCCATAAGAAAAACATAATTTGATAGTTTATTAACAAAGTACACCAATTTAAAAAATTTTCATTGGTTTATTGAAAAGTTATACTAATTAGCTCTAATTAACTAATTGTAAGTAGCGACCAAGTTGGGTGTGCGTTAGAAGGAGGGACAATCAATTAACATACCACCTGCATTTCATAGACGCTCGTGTATTGAATCGCATAAGGGAGTGTGTTTTAGTATAATAAAACAAGCAGGATCATTTTCCCCTATAACACTTTCGCCCTCTAACACTTACTCTCTCTAATACTAACTCTCTCTTTCTCCCTCTAACACTTTCCCCCTCTTACACCTTCCACTCTAATATTCCAAACTAAATCTGCAAGTCTCAATACCAGGGACCGCAAATAATTGTTAAGATTTAAAAAAAATGTAAGGCCATAAAAGCCTCCACGATGAATGAGATATAGACAAATATGTTATTTTGTATGGCATATTCGGAAACACGAAAAACTTTTATTTCCAATTTTTTATTTTTAAATAATATTTAATTATTAAATTAAATTTTTATAATAAAAATACAAAATAATTATTATGTTTTGATTTTTATATTAAAAATAAATCATAACTTCTATTTATAACTTTTATTTTAAAAATTGAAAATAAGAATTACGTTTCAATTTTTATTATAAAAATTGAAAATAAAAATTGAATTGAAATAACTTTTGAACGGAGCAAGATTATTATATCAGCACATATATATAATCTATGCATCAATACCTTTCAGTTGGTGTATAATATGTATGTATGTACAAACGCATGTACATATGCATGTTTATACAATAGTCTGCTTAGACACTTGCTTAGACCGCCTTATCTGTGGCTGATGTGTAAGCGCAAAAGTGTTAATGAAGAAGAGTGAACAATTTGAAGATAAGCAAAAGACAATTACAAAAGTATCCAAAGGTATACTTACAAAAAAATAAAATAAATCATCTAGTATATAAGGGTCTACTAAGACACTTGTCGGTTTTCAGACTTGTAGTATAATCAACAAGTAAGAAGGCTCAAGTCGGGAGAGCCCGACTAGAAGATACCCTGAACCCAGTTGCAATAAATGTATTTAATTTATATAAGACCTTGGTATACTGGTTAGCTTCCATCGATTAAGTTCAATATCTCCGGTGTTTCTCAACCGATTTGGACAAAATTTTCAGAAAAGTTCTATCATTATCCATTACTTCAACCCTCATTTTTAGATTTTCCAAATTCGATATTTTATTGCTATCGATATTAGGTGTATATCGGAAACCAGAATAGTTATCGATAATTTGAAGCAAACTTGTTCTGCTCATGGTATAGGAGAACTTAAATACAAAATCAGAAGTCTCTAGCTCTTGTAGTCTCTGAGATCCACGCGCTCATACAGACGGACAGACGGACACACGGACAGACAGACGGACAGACGGACATGGCTATATTGTCTCGGCTGTTGATGCTGATCAAGAATATATATACTTTATAGGGTCGGAGAGGCTTCCTTCTGCCTGTTACATAGTTTTGCACAAAACCATTATACCCTTATTTACCCATTTTATGGGTTAAGGGTATAAAAATGTGATAAATTATTAAGTTTTCTATTTATTTAATTTAAGAAACATAATCTTCTTGATGGATTCCGATGAAAGGTTGCATCTTAAATCAGTCACAACTAATTTTAGTGCAGAAAATGCCCTCTCCACTGATACCTGTGTAGCAGGTACAGAATGCAGAATGGAAGCCAGGCGGTACAACCTAGGGTACGTGAACTTTTTGCTCTCCCAGCAGCTCATAATATCGACGTTTAGGTCTATTGGCTTTGGCGAATACCCCTGTATTTCCGTTATTGCCAATTTAAGCTCCGGTTCATCCTCTTCCTCAGACTCTTCACACTCAGAGGCCACCTCGATAGAATTTAAAAATTCATTTAAAAGTGAGTATGTACTCTGTGATGTCAATTCAAAAGCATTTTCCGCTGGAATAGACGCTAACTCAGGGGCTTCTAGTGAGACCCGTTCGACATGTATTGGACTCTCCTGATAAACAAAAAGAGCATAATAATTAATTGTCATATTGATGTGTTTATTTAAATAAAGCTTACCTTTTTGTTTAAAGCAAGAAGTCGGCGCATCAGTCCTACCAAATGAATTTTGGCTGCCGCCTGCTGAAAAGGATTCTTGAGAAGAATCCGCCGAATTCTGGGATCCAAAAAAATTGCAGAGAGAATAACTTCATTAGATGTGAGTATACTCTCACGACTCTCCAAGCTATTGGCTAGATCTTCGGTATAAATATTACTATTCATAGATTTAATAGTTAATTAGTCTCTAACCAAAGCTTGTAAAAGTCACCAAAATAAAGCTGTTCACTTTGCAACTTTTTGGTGGCTGCAGAAATCGGCTCTAGCACAGACAGCAACAATTTGATATCAGCCTATTGCTTGTCCGTCAACTGCAAATTTGCAGGAAGGTGTTCCTGGACGAACTCCTCGTATATGCAAACACTTTTCAGCACTTCATACGTTATATTTTAGAAATATTTTGCAACAAATTTTTTCTGCAGTTCTTATAACAAAAACTAATTTTATTGCAAAAAAAATTTTTTTTTTTGTAAGTATACCTTTGGATACTTCTGTAATTGTCTTTTGCTTATCTTCAAATTGTTCACTCTTCTTCATTAACACTTTTGCGCTTACACATCAGCCGCTGATGAGGCGGTCTAAGCAAGTGTCTAAGCAGACTATTGTATAAACATGCATATGTACATGCGTTTGTACATACATACATATTATACACCAACTGAAAGGTATTGATGCATAGATTATATATATGTGCTGATATATAATCTAGCTTGCTCCGTTCAAAAGTTATTTCAATTCAATTTTTATTTTCAATTTTTATAATAAAAATTGGAACGTAATTCTTATTTTCAATTTTTAAAATAAAAGTTATAAATAAAAGTTATGATTTATTTTTAATATAAAAATCAAAACATAATAAATATTTTGTATTTTTATTATAAAAATTTAGTTTAACAATTAAAAATAATTTTTTTAATAAAATAATTTTTTTTTTTTTCAATTTTTATAATAAAAATTATAATCGTTACGGTCCCTGCTCAATACTCTTGTTTAAAAACAATGTGTTGATCTTGCTGCTGCTGATGCGAAAAAAATTCCCATCCCTTGCTTACATAACACTCACGAATGATGTTGTTGTTGTTGGTGTTGCTTTTGACCATAAAAATGAATGTACTGCCCTTTGACTAGCGTACTTCAAACAACACAATCTTGTCTCAATCCTTTTATTCTTTGATCTCTGGTTTTCAGAACCATAAACATTCATTGTTTATGTTTTGCTTGCAGGTGTGGAAGGCAACGCACGTCAAACAGGCGCCCTCTATTGACTCTCTCTTATCTACTTATTCGTAGCTAAGAAACCTGCGCACAATTGACTCTCTCTCTCTCTTATCAACTAACTTTTAGTTAGGAAGCCTGTGCACACTTGACTCTAGCACTTAATAGTTTCATAGGCAATATATTTTGCTCACTGATCCTGACGAACGGTGATATATTGGACGTAGATGTACTAACGAACAGTACAGTCAAGTGGCCCAACGATACCAAGCACCGGCTTGTTAACGCGCGGACCCACGCACAAAGCGACCCACCTCCCGCCCATCCGACCGAGGGGCGCTCCGCTTATCGTGCGGTTACGATGATCGCGAACATGTAGACAAATGACACAAAACTAACTTTTTAAAAGAGCAAGTAGGAGTGGCACTGTGTATTAAGTGGGAAAGATCGTTATAAATAGAACACAGAATACGAAAAGGGTTATGAAGAGCATAATTAGAATTACAAGTTTGAAGAGCTATAGGTACAAAATTTCTAGTATTTCTAATAGGAACAGCAAAGTTAATTTGGTTAATTAATTCAGAAGAATCAATTTCACCATTAATTAATTTGTGAAAAAAGGAAAATGAAAGCATTATTCTACGATCACTCAGAGAAGGAAGATCTATTAGTAAAAGTCTACTACGATAAGACGGCAAATTATTGTTAGTGTCCCAGTTAAGACCTCTAAGTGCGAAGAGCAGAAATTGTTTTTGTACCGATTCTATTTTATTCTGATGAATTTCGTATTTCGGAAACCATATACAAGATCCATATTCCAGAATCGGTCGTACAAGAGAAGTATACAGAGTTTTTGTTAAGTAGGGATCGTTAAACTCCTTCGACCAGCGCTTAATGAACCCCAAGACACCAGATGCTCGATTAGAAATTGAAGAAAGGAAGATACCTATAACACATTAGCCAACTAATGTACTTGACCTTTGACTAGCGCACTTCAAGCATGCACAAAATTGTCTCTAAGTCTTCCTCCCTCTAACACTGCCATCCTTGCACACATATCGCCCCCACGAAGGTTGTAGTTGTTGTTGCTGTTCATAAGAACAATGTACGTTTTCAGTGCAACGTACTTAAAACAGGAGCACACTTGACTCTAACACTAATTGGTTAAATAGTTAAAACTGATCCTCTCATTCACACAGCCATAAGGATCAACGTATTGATCTTGCTGCTGCTGCTGCGTAAGAAAATTTCCATCCTTTGTTCAAAGAACCCCCCCCCCGAAGGTTGTAGTTGTTGTTGCTGTTGACCATAACAATTCAACGTACATCGAACAAGCGCTCACTTTTCTCTATTCTCTTTCCTTTCTTCTTTTGCACACTGCACCTCATGACCATAAACAGGTTTACAATTCAACGCACGTCAAAGACGCGCTCGCTCGACTCCATATTCTTTGATTATGCTTCTCAAGAATCTTGTTTTTGTCCTTAAGAATACCATCTATGATTGTGGCTTGCTTGCAGGTGTATAATACAACGCACGTCCTATGATCACTGATTCTCACAGATTCTGCTGATAAAGTGGTGGCCTAGGAATGTTAATCCTTTGTTTTCCACCCTAGTCTAATCAAAGGAGTGACACGATCATGGGAAAAAAGGGTCACAAATTATAATATTGTATGGGTCAAAAATCAAGGTGTCGAAAAAAGGGTCATAAAATTTAATGGGGTCATGAACCGCCAGTTCCCTACTACTAACGTATTTTAATTTCTTTTGTTGTTTTTTAAACACAAGAAAATTAAGTAAATCTTAGACTTAATAATTGAAGAAACATTATATATAGTTTTCTTCTATTTTGCATATAATATAATAGTTATAAGGACGCTACTTTAAAATCGAATAAAACTAAGCAGACAATTTTATTAAATTCTATACTTACGTAAAGACACTGTAACGTTGTAACAATCGTTTTACAGTGAAGTGAATTGACTCAGAGCCAAATTAAAATATGTCTATTGTCATGCCTTTTTAGATCTTTTTCCTACCTTTTATTTGGTAGGCAAGGATTCCATGGCACTACGCCAACATATTGTAGCCTATGTTGTTACCAACTGGAAAACTTTTAATTGCTTCAGCATAAACTTAAATGGAGAGTGTTATAGCTCTTCTGAACAATATGAGTGCGCTAAGTCAAACTCAAATACTTATGGTACTGCATGTGAGCTTCCAGCAGCAGAATGGACATTTTGATGTTCATATTCCTTGAGAGGAAGTATTAACTCAAGATTCTGATGCGTCAAGTGAATGTAAAACTGAAAATGTTAAAATCCCGTTAAAAGACGTAGTCGATTTACCGACAAAACAGAAAAAAATGTACGAAAACATGTATTTGAAAAATATCGTGATATCAATAGGGGTAAGCGCATAGAAGCATCAAAAATAGTTCAAGTTAATAATCCTAAAGCTCATAGAGTTGCAGTTAGAAGACATAATCATAATCCTGATGCACGTCAAGAAAGGCGTTTGCGTGCATGGAGTGTTAAAGCCATGTCTGGCTTAAACTATGATTTTGAAGTAGCTTACAAGTCAGATAAAATTACTCAACTTGGTAGAATGAATTTGATATGCAAACATTGTAATGCTTTAAAATGGAAAAATGAGCCTCTGGGTATCTGTTGCAAGGCAGGAAAAGTTAAGCTTTTACAAAATGAAAGCTTGCCTGATCCACTTAAAAGCTTAATAATTGATTGACATGCCAAGCCTTTGGTAACGAGCATAAAAAGGAGGAACCAAAAAAAAAGATATCTGCGTTAAGCTTTTACAGCTATAAAATAATTAGGGTATTCAGTAGCTATGCTATGTGCGTAAAGTACTAAAGTGTTATATGAAAGCTTTACAACAAACACACAGAAGCATTTTTTACACAGCAAACATGCCTCTGGGTATGTTTGCTTCTATTGTACTTTATGTGTTATTGTGTGGTTGCCAGACTATTTATAAAAACAGCTGCTTTCGAGATTATTGAATTCGTGAAATTAGGTCACACTAGGCGAGTTTTGGTTGTAAAAGTAAGTAAATTTTATTAATTATTAATTTAAAAGACTAAACTGATGTTTTTAAAAGTGTCAGAAGCGACAAAAGCAAATAGAGTGCGGGAGAATGATATAAAACAGGGACCGCAAATAAGAGTTATGGAGATGAAAAAAATCAATGCGAAATATACAGGGGTGTGCCAGAAATCTCTAGAGATTTTGGCTTGAGCAGGTTTTCAAATCTCTAAAACAAAACCGTAGGTGTGCCAGAAGTTTGGGAGATTTCATTTTTCGGTAAAATTTTCGGAGAAAATACGTAAACCGAAAATGGCCAAAAAGAGTTGCTACCTTTGAAAACTAAAAATTGCCTAAAATGTATTTGCTATTTTTGTCATTGTTTTCAAGGTTGGCCACAGTGCATTAGTGTTAAATTTAATAATTGGTAAAATAAAAATATGTTAGGTCATATCTCTGGTAATTCTAATACAAAATTAATATTTAATATTTTGCCCGCCAAGTAGCTCATGTTGCTTGACAGCCCTGCCGTGATAGCTCGCTTGAACAGCTGTTCTACGTATTTCGTTAATAGCAAATCTGTTTTGTTTACATTTTAAAAGTGCAAAAGTAAAAGTGAAATTAAATAGAAATGCCTCTGGAAGTTTTCTTTTGCTTGACATGCTTAGAAAAGAAGAGTTGGCGAAAGAAAAGGTTGAGCGCCGGCTACTTACTGTAGGCATTCACACACCTAACCAACACCGCAAAAGCTGCCACCTTATAAAAAAAAGGTTTGCTGCAATAACTTTGTTAATTTAAAACAAACTGTTCACTGCTCGACCATGCAATTTTGTTACCTAAAAGTAAGATTTTTTTATGTTTATTTGCCACAAATATGTGTCTTTTAAATTGACCTATTAAAGACTCCGAATAATAGTTATGGTTAAACGAACTAGGTGGCACCTCTCTTGTTAGGGACGGTTTTGCACGCTTACATGGAACGGCAAATAGTCTTAGAGATTTGTTAGAGATTTATTAATATCTAAAATCATGAATTAAAATATTTATAAAATTCAAATGTATTTGCAATATGCAATTTAGCTTAAAATAACCTTTCGAAAATTTAACACTTGTTATGCAATAGACATTTAATATTGCTTAAACTAACCAAATCTCTGACCAAATTTGTGGAGATTTCAAAACCATCTCGAACTCTGCTCTGGCACACCTAAAACCAGCTCGAGGTTGGTTTTAGGTTGGAATTCGGTTGGTTTTGATGGCTGGCACACCCCTGATAGAGATAAGGTTAATGCGAAAGCAACTATATACTATTTTTTTTTTGCTGGGAATCCAAAAATCGAATAAACATTTATTTTCAATTTATATAAATAAATTAATCAACAACTCTTATTTTTTGACTTAAATGAATAAATTATTATTTAATTATTATATTACAATTTTTTATAAAAAATTGTGAAATAACTCTTAATTTTCAATCTTTATTATAAAAATTAAAAATAAGAGTTTCTTTTCAATTTTTATTTTAGCAATCAAAAATAAGAGTTATTTTCCAATTTTATTTTAAAAGTTGAAAATAAAAATTGATTTTAAATATCTTTTGAACCGAGCAGCATAGCACAAAAGTTGATATATATTTATGATCTACACTTAAATACCTTTCCATTGATATATCACATGTCCTTCAAGGATCAATACTAAGGAACAAATTTATATGTTGTCTTTATTTATGGACAAAGGAAGAAAGAAAACGCTTTGTGGCTACGTATGAGAAATTAAAAACATCCATAACAAAAAGTTTTTTATGCATTATTTATTTAACTTCAGAAACAATAACTTTTTGATCGACTCTGAAGATAAGTTGCACCTCAGGTCGGAAAGAACCAATTTTAAAGCGGAAAAAGCTCTTTCGACTGAAACTTGCGTTGCTGGTACGCAATGCAAAACTTTTGACAATTTGACAAATTTTTTCTCTTCCCAATACGTCATTATATTTTGCCCAATACTAATGCGCTTTGGCCTATACCCGTTCAACTCCGTCATAGCTAATTTGAGTTCTGGGTCATCCTCATCATCCGACTCCTCATTTCCCAAGCACCCATCAAATGATTTTAAATAGTCGTCTAACAAGGAGCTGGTGCCCTGCCCCGTATTGTCACCCTGACTCGTCGGTAATTGATAGTTTGGTGACGAAACGGGTTCTTCCAGCGCATCGTCGACCTGATAAATAAGAATACAAATTAATAAAAATCGTAAATTTAATATAAAAAAAAAAATACCTTCTTGCTAACGGCAATTATTTGCCTCATCAGTTTAGTCAAATGCCTTCTTGCAATTAAGACTTTGTTTTGATTTTGAAGCAATGCCCTGTGCATCCGAGGATCCAAATATATTGCTGAGAGGGCTACTTTGTTGTCTAAAAGACATCCTTCTCGATTTTCCATAAATCTCGCCAAATCGCTGCTATGAGCATTTTTCATAGCTTGAATTGTTAGCTTCGTCTCCAACCAAAGCATAAAAAAATCGCCAAAATAAAGTTGTTCGCTCTGTAATTTTTGTGTTGCTACAAATTGCTCTCGCTCTGTCGACGACTTCTCCGCGTCTGCTGTCCTTCAAAAAATCTTTAACTGCCAATTGCAGGGAATGTGCGGCACATCTGACTGACCCAATTGAAAAGATGCAAACGTCTGACAACACCTCATCATTACCGGGTTCTTCTGCATCATCATTTAATAGCTCAATAGCCTTTATCATATTTCGGCCATTATCCGAGGTGACTGAATAAATTTGGCTCTTTGAAATTGAAAATTCGCTCAATATATTTTCAATTTCTTTGCTCAAATTGGCTCCCGTGTGTTTTTTATCAAGCTCAATAACTCCCAGTGTCCTTATATAAATATTCTTATTGCGATAAAACTGCACATTAACACCCAAAATGCCTCTGCTATGCCGTGATGCTGTGTCAATTTTCAGCGATACAACTTTGTTTTTCATATTCGCAATAAGACTTTCTTTAATGAAATCGTATTTTTCGCTCACATGCAGCATAACATTACGTGATGTTATGGGGCTCATGTCCAATCCGCTAAAAAGAGTACTAGAGTACTTACAATTTTTAATTGCATTTCAAATGTTGATTGTAGCGTAGTAAAGGATCTTCAATGTATGTTTCATCAGCATAATCGTTATGTTAAAGATCTAAAAATGGCTCTCAATAAAATACCAACAAGTACTAAAGACTATAAATTGATTATACATGCTGATCGAACACCCGCTGGTGCTCACAAAGGGCTTTACAATGCACCTCAATCAAGCGAAGTAGCTTTAGTTATTGTTGGTCAGCAATTTGCAAAGCGCGATATTATTATTGAAAGCCATAATAATAAATTACATCGTATAAGTGAGGTGCATCGATCATACGATACCTTACAGTACCCTTTGCGAAGATGGCTATTCAGTGGATATACCACAATGGAATCCATTATTAAAAAAAGAGGAACCAAAAAAAAAAAATGATATCTGCGTTAAGCTTTTACAGCTATAAAGTCATGATTCGTCAATCTGAGATAAGTCATTTAATTTATTGTGGTTCCCTTTATAGTTAACTTTTAGTTGAAATGAAACAGAAAGGTTAAATTATATTTGCTACAATCAAGCGAAACTCAGAGCATATAGCTATATACATCTGCAAGATGCAATAGGCTTACAAAATGTTGACATAGCTTAACTTGGTGAGATGGTAATTTTACCATCTTCTTTTACACGCTCTGCACGATATATGCATGAAAAGACTTAAGATGCTATGACATATGTTCTCAATTATAGGCTACCAGATCTTTTCATAACATTCACATGCAATCCACAATAGTATGACATAAAAAGTGTTTTATTACCGGGTCAAAAACCGCATGATCGTCACGATATTATAGCTCGAGTTTTTCATTTAAAAGTTAACGCTTTAATGTCACTATTGACAAAAGGTTCTTTGTTTGGGAGCGTGCAATGTTTCATGTACTCTTTGGAGTGGCAAAAGCAGGGTTTACCACATATACATATTGTACTTTGGTAAGAAAATAAAATAAGAACAGATAAAATCGATAAGGTTCTCTGTGCCGAAATACCAAACGCAGATGAGGATCCTTTGTTATTTAACATTGTTAAGTCAAATATGAATCATGGTCCTTGCGGTGCATTTAATAATAAATCACCATGCATGAAAAATGGAAAATGTACCAAAAGGTTTCCTCGACAATTACATAAAGAAACTGTGACTGAAAAAGATAGTTACCCTCTACATCGTAGAAGAGCGATAGAAGATGTTGATAATGCAATTAATGTAAATGGTAATTGCATAGATAATCGTTGGGTTATGCCTTACAACTGTGTACTTTAGAAAACATTTGAAGCTCACATAAATGTTGAGTATTACAGTTCTTTAAAGTCTATTAAATACATTTGAAAATATGTTAAGAAGGGCAGTGATTAAACGTCATGTACTCTTGAAGACAAACGTAATGAAATTCATATGTACGAAAATGGAAGTTATATAAGTAGCTCAGAAGCGGTATGGACAATCCTTGCATTTCCCATACATGAACGTTTTCCGGCTATTGCACACTTAGCTGTTCATTTAGAAAATGGTCAACGGATATATTTTAGCCCCAATAATCTGCAACAATTACTTGACAGATTAAGCATAACACCCAAAACAGGGGCATGATAATCAAGATTTTCCTGGAGTTAAAAGAGATTCAGCTTTGGGAAGAGCTTACACTATTCATCCCAATATGTTTTTACTTTGAACTTTTTTTTAATTTGGCAAGAGGCCCAACTTTATTTTCAAATTTAAAAATCGTTAATTGGATAGCATACGCATCATTCCAATTAGCGTGTAAAGCTCTAGGATTACTAGAAGATGATAAGCACTGGGATTCAACTATAGCCGAAGCAGTCATATGTCAAAATCCTACAAAACTGTGATAACTTTTTGCAATAATTTTAGTATTTTGTCAAGTTTTGGATGCTCTTAAGCTTTGGAATATTTATAAAGAGAGTTTCTCAGAAGATATTTTAAGAGCCTTTCATTTTTCACAAGCCAGAAAAATTGTTCAAAGTATTGTGAATATTGGTGGTCAAATCTCGACTTTTTATGGACTTCCACTACCAATCAGATCAGAGGAAATTGTTAAAAATAATGAATATCATAGAGAAACAAATTATGAAAATTGCGATAATTTTGTTGTTAATAATGAGCTACTCGTTACTGCTGAGCAAAAACAAGTATACGAAGAGATACTACTTAAGTAATGCTTGCAATATGTAAATCAATGTGATTAAACGTGTGAACTAGAAAAGACTTCATATTGTTCTTGATTCATATTATTCAACAGGATCTTTTTACACGGGCGACGGAGTTGCACCCGCAACATCACAACTAAGAAAAAATCATCAACAGTAGTCTTGACGGTCCTCAAATAATCCTCCTTGTGTTCGACGGAACATTCAATGACCACGAAGCCAGACGCGAAATGAAAGCCCGCGAAAGCATTTTCTGGGTCGCATCCTGTGAGGATAACATCAAATAGGATGGCCTCCTTTAATGCGGACAAGTCCCCATGACTGAGCATTACCTGAGGGTATTTTACAGGTAACACGGCCTTGACTTTTTTCGCAATCGCCTCGTATGACGAGCGAGTCTCAGCGTTCTCGGAGGGGGATGACCTCACATCTGCTGGACACACCCCCTTGGAAGTGTCCCTAAGGAACTTCCCTTACCAGATTTATCATCTCTTTGTTGGCTGTTACCATTCTCAGGCCAATAGCAGGGGGTAGTCCCTTATGCAGGTACCTCAAGCACCACTTTGTCCACAAGCCGTTCAGACTTTTGGGACACCTGTACTTTTGTCTGCTAGTGCTGCCAACCATGCCGCTGTGCAACGTAAGCGGTCTCTCGCTTCCTTGACTTGCGGTTGGGGCGACATGCTGACGTGGGGCATTGAGCCAGCTGGTGCCTGCGCCCTGAAGGCTTTGGGGAGGTTGTCCCACGTTGGAGAGCCGATCCCCGTAAAGGAGGCGGTCCTCAAAGTGGTCAGAGATCTGTAATTCCCGGTCAAGGCTCTTTAGAACAGGCAGTCGCAATCTGCCTGAGCTAACCGTTATAGATTGCGCTAGTTTTTAACCAGGACCCGACGCCAAGTTGACACGGTACGAGTGACAGCTTAGTCCAGGCTTGGTAGGATGGAGGCAAGCGAATATGGGAAAGTGTGAGACTATGCTTTTAAAGACGGCAACACAAGCATTTTGTCGGTAAGCTGATGGGTATCAAACCCGCTGTTTTGACTGCTTATTGGTGAGGAATCTCCCATATTCATAGCTGATGATACTTACAGATATAGCATATTATATAAATGCGCAAAACATTGTACATATTTTTTCATAGCCCTTATCATTGCATTTCAGAATATATAATGGAAAAGGAATACGTTTTAAATACTTTTCAGATATATTGAGATATTTAACATATTTATTATATGTAACTCATGTTCCATTTGTCTATGATTGTGGTTTTGTGATTTATATTGTTATGGTTCTCAAGACTATGACAATGAAAGTTGTATTTTTATACTCGTTACCGAAGGTAAAGAGTATATAGGTTTTGTACAATGTCCGTCATGGTGTCTGTCCGTCCGTATGGTTGCAAGTTTTTTCCACACCCTTCAAGCTAGAGACTTAAAACTTTCCAATTAGGTAAGAAGATGGCTACTACCAACCCCCAAAAAACGGAATCAAATTTTGGAGCCACGCCCACCCATTCCATGAAATATACTAAAGTTTAAACATACATATAACTAGTTAAATTGCATTAAAAAAAACGCCTTCTGCGGCAAAATCATAACTCATGACATATACATATACATTCATATGTGCTCTGATGTATTCTTATTAGCCATTATGCATAGAAAACGCCTAAAGTATGCTTCAAAGTATTTTTTAGGTCAAATCGGAGACGTACAAATTGATTATACAAACATGTAAGCTATATGCAAATGATTGAATGTTATTTGTGTAGTTTTGTGTGCATACATTTATGTTTCCACATTTGTACATACATATACATACATATGCATTTACTCTTGCATCTTAAGCTAAGTCTATTGTCTTTTTGGTTATTTTTTTTTGCCTGTTTGCTGAATTCGACTATAAGAAATATTTGAATCTTGAAAATAAAATTTTTTTTTTAATTATTATTTAGTAGTTAAGCATACACGAAAAATTTTATTAAAACAAAAACCGATTATAATAAATGTTTTTGATTATGTTAATCAAATGGCTTAAAAATTAAATAGTGGCTCTATTCGCTTGCAAAGCGACGTACCATGTGTGTAATGTTGTTTCTTTTGGGTTGATGTTGCTTGCGATTGTTCGGTCATTCGCCTGTTTGAATTGTTTGATTGTATGTTGCATGTAGCATGTTGCGTGAACATGCACTTGCACATGGCTGCTTAGCAAACAAGTCGCTCATTGGCGGGCCGAAAGATCCGCGCGTAGTTCTCAATTAGCACCTTAGCTAGCATATTCATGCGCCCAATATCGAAATTGATGTCATTTGCAGCCAGCAAACAAGGGCCCCAAACAATCGCCAAATTGGATGCTGGCATCCGGTTCGAACTGCTCGATGCTGCAACGCTGTGAAACACAACTCAATAATTTGAGCATTAAGTTTGTAATAATGTATGTGCTTATAACGAAATAATTATCTCAGCCTTATGCAAAGTAACTGTTATAACTATATGTTTGTGTGTGTATTTACTGCCTGTGTTATTGGATTAATCTTTTTCAGACGAACTGGATTATAGTTGCATTGTTTCATAAACGTAGCTAATGCAACTCCTCAATAGTTGCATTGAAAAACAAAAACACACACACCTACACACAGTAAACTTAATTTTCAATGAATAAACCCAAAATCTCACTCACTTGGTCAAATGCCTGATGAGGAAACGGAGCGTTGAACGATTTGGTTCCGGCATCTCGTCAAAGGCCAAACGCATGCGCTCAATGGCAGCATCATCGGTTAGGGATCTTCCGAGACGCTCGTAGGCCTCATGTGTGATCAGCGGGGCGGGCAGCTCACGAAAGAATTGTTTGTGCAAGCTCGTCAGCGTGTGAATATCATCGGTTTGGAGCCAACGTGGATCATAGAAATGGGTCAGCTTGCGCTTCAGTTCATCCACGAGCATCTTGTTGCCACTGGCACGATAGAGACCGTCCTGTTCGATGCAATCGGATCTCTCGATGTGGGCGCAAACATCGACAACCAAACGTGGCACATACGGATGATCCGACATGTTTAGCTCCAATGAACTTAGACGTGCTGCAAATAACGGATATTTGGATTGCTCATCGAAACAAAGGCTGTTCACCTGGCTGCGACGTGTGATTGATTTCTTTTCGCTTTTCGGCAACCGATTGCTGCAATTAACGAATAGTTAGCTCTATACTTTAATTGTAATCGGTTGATATTGCATTGCACTCATACTTACAGTCGGAACACATTGCTATTCACTGCAACTGTGCCACGTGCAACGCGTAAAACACACACACACACACATAGACAGACATTAGTCACATCCAGTAATCAGTCATCATTAGTGTTGACGTTGGCATTTATGTTGTCGTTTTCGTTGATGTTGACGATAAGGTGGACGGTTGGCATGAAAATAGAAAACAATGTTATCGAAATTAGCGCAATTTGAACATACAGTGCCTCCATCGCATAATCGGACACTTGTTTCTTCAGTACAAACGTGCTCAAAAAGAATAATGATGTGCGATAATATTGTGGTTTTTTCACATTTATTATGACTTTTTATAATTGACTATCTTAATCAGGGGTCTCCAAACTTTTCAGCCTTAGGGCCATACTGATTACTCCACTAAGTTCCGAGGGCCAAAACCATATTATCATTGTTGCAGGTTGTAAAAAGTGAAATAGTCCAGTGATGAAAAAAAGTCCGAAAAAGTACGCAACGTTTAAGAAAGGCTGCAAATTGTACTAAAGCGGCAACACTGCATATTATTAATTTTCCTGTCATTATCTGTAATTTCTAGATTATTCGTAGAGTTCGAGCCATGAGGAGTAACGTGACACGACATCTGGTGGACACGAGCGGAAATAGGTAGAACCTTCTATCGCTAATAGATGACGCTAATAGCACGTACAGTATAATCTCGTTGGTTCGAGAAAGTTCTTGTGCCTTCCATTCACTTCTACGTGGCAGTAATTGGAATATACACTGCGGTGCATAATGATAGCCGCACCCTGTTTTTTTCTAGTTTAACACCCTGTGTGTAATTTATGATCATGAAATATGTTCTAATCGTAGACAAAAGCCCATTAATACGAAATGCAAGCACATGTTTTACCATAAACACACGTTAAGTACCGTTATCATGAAAAGTGTATTTTAAGGCGGTGCATAATTATAGCCGCAGGAACAAAAAACATTGCAAATTTTACTATATGCATTTATAAATAATTAAGAATATTATTTTTTAATAATGTGTAACTAATCCCTTGCATTTTATCACCTCAAAAATTCTGTTTGGCATGCTTCTAATCAAGTTGGCAATTGTTTAAGCCTCCATTCCCATGTAAGCATCAATAATTGCGGTTTTAAGGTCCGAAACGCTTTTGTATTGCATGTTGTTTGCGTAAATCCTTTGAACGATATTGCCCCATACGTTCTCAATCGGATTCAAGTCTGGTGAGCATGATCATTCCAAGAGTTCAATGTTTTGACTCTCAAAACAAGATCGAGTTTCGCGACTTACGTGTATACTGGCATTATCTTGTTGGTAATGCCAGTACCCGGCCCCTCTAGCTTCACGAAATGGTAAAAGGCTCATTTCTAAGACTCCAACGTATTCGCTTGAACTCATGCGAGAGCTTAGAAACTCTATTTCTAACATTCCATCAGAACTAAAGGCACCCCAAACCAATACACTTCCTCCTCCGAAGTTCCTCTTTGAAAAATATCATGGTTCCTTACGTAAATCACGCCAGTATGAATTAAACCCGTCCGGTCCATCCAGATTAAATTTTTTTTCGTCTGAAAATATGATCTACACCAACAATAAAAAGAAAAAATGATTTATTAAAAGTTGAGATTAATGTGATTTATTATTTACTTTTGACCAATCAGTTTGCATGTTATTTTTACCAAACTCCAGCCGCTTCTCTTTATGCTATCGAGCTAATTTTGGAGCAGGCTTCATCTTTTGCCTTGTTAAGTGATCTGCGCTTTTGATAACACTAGCAATCGTCCACTTTGATGAACTGACATTACACTCCTTCGCTATATCAGCAAATGATTTTGATGAGTTGCTTGCGGTTCTGCGAATATCACGCTTTTGTCTTGAAGTTAAAGTGCTTCTTCTTTCTGTCGATTTGGCCAGACAATATGCGGCTGGATTTCGTAAAAAGTTACGCACAACTTAATCACTTCGATTTAGTTTTCTTCCAATTGCCCTAAAACTTAATCCTTCTTCATGGAATGCCATAATTTTTCCCTTTTCAGTATTATGAAGATCTTTTCCACGAGTCATTATAAATGAGTTTGTTGTTGTTTATGTGTGAAAAATTAAAGCACATTCAAAAATTATATTTTTTGCTCACTGAAGTCACTACAACGTTGATAACAATAAGTGCGGCTATAATTATGCACCGCCTTAAAATACACTTTTCATGATAACGGTACTTAACCTGTGTTCATAGTAAAACATGTGTTTGCATTTTGTATTAATGAGTTTTTATCTAAGATTAGAACATATTTCATGATCATACATTACACACAGGGTGTTAAACTAGAAAAAAACAGGGTGCGGCTATCATTATGCACCGCAGTGTATAGTAAGAAGGCTAGTGGCGCAACCAATAAATAAAATAGTGCGTACCTCCTTAAAACGTGTTTGTGCGTGTTTAAGTTTAAGACATCTTTGTAACAGTATTTTGATTTGAATTGTTGCTTTTATGTATGATTTAAGGCTCAGTTACCCGAACTTAGCTTAACTTGAACTTGAACTTAAGAAACATCTGATCCATTCAACTTAACGAACAACACTGCTTGCTGGTTACCCTCAACTTAACTTGACTACACTTGACTTGACACAACTTAACAACCTGCAGAAAACAAAATTTCAAGTTCAAGTGCAAGTTAGTTCACGTTAAGTTCAAGTTACGTTCATGTTCCAGTTCAAACAGCTGATTGATGAGCAGCTAAAATAGATGAGCATAGGCTAATTTGTTTGGTGCAGGAAAACGAACTTGAATACAACAAAGCTAGCAAATAGTTTAAGGATCCAGCAAAAAAAGGCCGCCTGGATGCTTTTAATATCAAACAGCTGTTCGATAAGTTAATGCGCACGGTCGCATTCATGTTCACGTTTATGTTCAAGTTAAGTTCACGTTTTGTTAAGTTCGGGTAATCGCTAGAAATTCACGTTCAAGTTCAAGTCAAGTAAAATTCAAGTCAAGTTAAGTTCGGGTAACTGAGCCTTTTGTAGTATGGAAAAGAAGCGAAAAATTGATAGTGAATGCAGAAAATTCAAAGATCTGTGGAACATTCAGTATTTCGTAATTGATTTGCTATGTTTGATTTGCAATGAAAGCATAGCCTTTCTCAGGGAATATAAAATTAAACGTCATTATGAAACAAAACATTTTCAAAATTACTCAAAATATACAGGAAGTTTGCGGAAAGAAAAATTCAAATATATGAAGCGCGGATTGAAATCACAGCAATCTTCATTTACTAAACTCAAAACTGAACAAGAGGCTGCAACTCGTGCCAGCTTTCGTGTGGCTCTTGAAATTGCAAAACGTGGAAAACCATTCACCGATGGAGAAATGATCAAAGAATGCATATTTGCAGTAGCAGAAGAAATGTGCCCTGAAAAGTAAATTTATTAAAAACTGTCAGTATGTCAGCAAACACTGTGGATCAAGGGTAAAAAACATCGCTGAAAATATATCCTCTCAACTGTTCGACAAAATCTGACATGTTCAGTGGTTTTCTTTGGCCTTGTATGAGTCAACGGATGTGACAGATACTGCTCAGGTGTTGATTTATATTCGAGGAGTAGATAAAAGCTGCGAAGTGCATATGATATGTATAGTATTCATGGCACAACTACTGGTACAGATATTTTTAAAGGAGTTGAAATGGCCATTAATAAAAAGAACCTTCAATGAAAAAACTTGAAATGTATTACTGATGGAGGCAAAAACATGAGTGGGAAAGATAAAGGAGTGGTCGCTCTTCTGTCAAAGGTTGTCGAAAATGACGGTGGTTCAAAACTATTAGGCTTACATTGTATCATTCATCAACAGTCTTTGTGCGGAAAATGTTTGAATATGTCTGAAGTTCTGAAACCAGTCATATCAACTGTTAATTTTATCAGATCTTTTGGGCTAAATCACAGACGATTTCGACAATTTATTGAAGATATTGGAGAAAAATACTTTCTTTATCATACTGCCGTACATTGGCTTAGTTGTGGGACACTCTTTCAGCGCTTTTTTGAACTTCCAGCAGTGATCGAAATTGTTTTGAATGAGAAACATCGCCCTCTTACTACAACTACAAAACAACGCATGGCTGTGGAAGTTAGCATTCTATGTTGATTTGACAAAACATGTGAACGAACTGAATTTGAGATTGCATGGAGAAAGCCAGCATCTTCCTAATTTATACACTAATATCAAATCATTCCGGAACAAATTGATACTGTTTCAATCACAATAACGAAGTAAATTTTTTTCACATTTTAAAACATGTGAAATATTCACACCACTGAGACTGAGTTTCGTATCGATTTTTCAATCGAAACTTGAAGTGGTTTGACAATAAATTTTGATACTCGTTTCTCGGACTTTGATGCCATTGCGAATCAAATTAAGATTTTTCAGAATCCTTTTCATACTGACATTGAAACCCTAGCCCCGGAACTTCAAATGGAAATGATTGATCTACAGTGCAGTGATATAATTAAGAACAAATATCAAAACTCATCTTTGTTGGAATTTTATAAGAGTCTTCCACTGACACAATTTGCATAAATTTGCTCGTGGGCTGTTTTCTGCTTTTTGTACTACTTATTTGTGTGACCTTCTCCAAAATGCAGTACACAAAAAATGTTTACAGATCTAAATTAACTGATGAGCATCTTAAATTTATTTTTATAATTGGTACAAGTCAAATTAGTCCACAACTTCAAAGTATTGTCAGTGAAAAATCTCAATTACATAAATCTCATTAGTATTACATATATCATTATGCTTGTTATAAGTTATGTTTTTATCTAAAACGTATAAAATGTTGGTTGGATTCATTTCAATAATTTGTTAGTTATTATGAACTGAAGTTAAATTTTCTGCATATTATACATGTCTTTACTTATTACAGCTCTGTGTTTTTTCATCCAACTTATCACAAAATCAATAACAATAAGCCTACAACAATTCTATGAGTAGTTAGCCCACTACCATATCAATGTAGATGTCATATTAATAATTATTCAACATAAAATTATAATTCTTCAGTAAACTAAATTTCATTTGCTATAAAAAATATGTTCTCTAAAAGGAGTTTTCAAGTATGCTAGCTCTCCGCAGGCCGGACAAAATCTGTCCGCTGGCTGGATGTGGCCCTCGGGCCGTAGTTTGGAAACCCCTGATCTAAATTATAAGAAAAACTCGTATTTTCTAGTGAGAACAGTTAGTTTAAAGCGAAAATCGAAAAACGTCATGTTTTGAGGTTCAACGTATAATCGGACACCTCCAAAAATTTTATGAAAATATCAACTAATTGAGTAATTAATGTTTGGTTTCATCATTTTCATTTCATTCATTTTCATCATTTTGTTTTTAAAACAGCTGGTAAGTGATTTGGAATGGATTGCACCAAATTCATGCATACCTGGGGCTCTATAGAGTTCCATAACACTCTGTAGTATATTCATATATGTAATTTCAAAACATATATTAAGTACAACTTGTAACACTTTTTTGCAAGTATAAATAAACCTAAACACGCTCAGCATAAACATATATAAAAAAATAAATTTGCGTATTGAATGTGAAAAAAATAACATCATTTTATATTATCACTAACAAGCACTTTATTAATTAATATTTTTATTTATTTGTATTTTTTAGCATTCCTAACGCTACAGCATTTCTGCTTTAACATTGCCGCGTAAGTCACAACATAGTATATAATTAGACTTAAACATTATGGTTTTTATAGTAATTTACAAGAAAATTTTAACAATTAACATTTATATTATTATAATTATTTTCTTAAAACATATGCATTTTGGTTTACCTAGTGTGCTTGTTAGATATTCCTTAATTTTAACAACAAATTTTGGTGTTCTACTAATGGTTGTAATTTCGTGTGGGAGCTGGTTCCAAAGCCAAACAGCATAGTAGTAAAAGTGTCTATTAGAATTTGATAATTTTGCTCTAATCGGAACAATATTGTTGGTTCGCTGGGAGGAGGATGGTCTAATTATGTCATATAAATAGTCAGGTTGCTTTGTGTAAATGATTTTATGGAAAAATGATAAGACTTTTACCTCTATCCAAGGTTTAGTTGAAAGATCTTCTCGGCATAACATGTAACATGGTCAAATCTTCTTAAATTAAACACATAACGAGCTATACTATTAAACGCAACATTAAGTTTATTTTGGCTGGCAGCATCACAATTTGCAAAAATCTCAATTCCATAGAACAATACCGACTTTACACAGAGTTTTGCCACCATGAGACGAATGTGTGTGGGGAGGTATTGCTGGATCAGCGACAATTTTCTTAGAATACCATATATCTAACCTACCGATTTATTGACATGATCAGACCATGAGAGGGATTTATTTACCGTAATACCCAAATTTTCAGCACTAAGGACATACTCAATTTCTCTGCCTTCAATAGACAGTTTTGGTATGTTCCTGGTACATAGATTCTTTTTATAAATAACAAGACATTTACACTCAGACGGATTTAAGCTAAGACCATTACTACCAGACCACTTACTAACACAAGACAATTCATAATTACGCATATTTACATACACACTTTTATGACTCAACGGACAGCTAACATATAATTGAACATCATCTGCATACATACGAACTTCACAATTTGACAATACAGTTGGTAGGTCGTTAATATACATGGTAAACAGTAAGGGTCCCAGGACAGAGCCCTGAGGAACACCACGCAACAAGGACACAAAGTGCATTAACAACAACTGCTTGCTTCCTATTACTTAAATATGAACGCATAAGCTTCACTGCAGTTTCTGAGAAGTTATATAGCAGACTTAATTTGGTCAAAAGAATTTCGTGGTTCACCGTGTCAAAAGCTTTGCTAAAGTCAAGAAGAGTCAACAACGTTGCATGGATATTATCTACATTACATCTAATATCTTCGACGACTTTAATAATGCTCGTAGTGCAGCTTCTGTTCTTCCTAAAACCTGATTGTTTTTAATACAAAATACAGCTTTGGTCCAGAAATTTATTAATCTGGGCCACAATCAGATGCTCAAAAGTTTTGGACAGAAATGGTAAAATGATAATTGGCCTAAAATCTCCATTTGATTTTGGGGTTGGAATAATTTTTTCTATTTTCCATTGATCTGGGAAGGTGGATGAGGTTATAGCTGCATTTATTATGTGTGTTATATGCCCTAAGGTTTGCGGCCGTAGCATTTTTATGAATTTAGGTTTTACATCCTCCAGTCCTTCAGCATTAGACTTAATTTTAAGTATGGACTCTAAGACATCACATTGATTGACACAGACAAATTCAAACATAATTTCACAATTATTTGACAGAACTGGACATACATAAGAGCTAGTATTAGCTTCAGGTACATAAAGGTTTGGAAATTTAGTGTTTAGGTCATTTATATCAATATCATCATTAATCCTTGTTACGACATTGCCTATTCCTATGTTTTTAATTACTTTCCATGTCTGACTAGTATTTATTGCACTTTCGAACTTAGCAGAATAGTATTTTTGTTTAGCATGCATGCCTTATTAAATCATTGAATTTTTGCCTATTTTTCTTGTACTGTTTAAAATAAAAGTCAATTTTATAGCGTTTCCACTTGTGATAAATATTATCCCTTTGCTTAATTGCATTTTGTGTTTGGGTATCAAACCACGACCTAGCAACTGGCTTTAGAATTTTAGTCTTAATTGGTACAAAAGTCTTATATAGATAGGTGACATTATGCTTAAATATCTAAATTTTTTTGGTCAACTGATGGCATAGTGTAAATCTCACTCCAGTCACCCAGTCGTCATTCACTTAATAATATATCACAGTTAATATCCCTAAAATTTCTATACTTAATAACTTTATCTTTATAGTCAAGTTTTATTTGATACGTCAGGAAAATTAAGTCATGCTTTGAGAAAGCAGGTACTGATAGTTGGTCATCTCTATATATATAAAAGAGTTTGTCCTGATGATAATGGAAGAGCCACAGCCTAAACGAAAAGAGCTGGAAGGCTGAAATTTTCACACAATTTTCCATGCAGGTAGTAAGTGAGCACTAAGAAGGGAATTTTTATTTGGACAACTCCTTCAAGTACCTCCCATACGATTTGGAGCACTTTTTACCCATTTTAAAAAACAAATTACAATTACAAGTACCCATTCCACTACTGTCGCCTGATTTTCGCACAAGCTGAGAGTTTGATCGCGAGCGAGAATAAAAAACAACAACAATATAACAAAACTTGGTGCGTCCAGAAAAATTTCCCACACCAGAATATGTTATGGGGGTGGATTCGCCTACTTGCTGCTTATATAACTTAGACAAAACGTAACACACTAACATTATTGATATATTATTGATATACAACTTCGAATAAGCAAAGGGCGTTCACATAAGCGCGTGTGTTGCTCTTAGGATAATCAGATAATTTGTAATCTCGCTCCGATCATGCGCCTTTGTTGTTGTTCATTTACGTTCACTCTCTATTTTATGTGCGCGCTTTGCATGTCCTTCATAAAGTTTAATTACCCTAGCTCCTCCGCACACACACTATATGATAGATATGTTTTGCGAAGAAGGAAGCGATACTACGCTCTTTGTTTGACTTGCAGAGCGCGCGCATACATAAGAGAGTTAGCCGAAATAGCTATAATTGGTGATAGAGCCTGCCTTTTTAAAGCTCTTCCGAACAATATGAGTGCGCTATGTCATACTTATGGTACTGCATGTGAGCTTTAAGCAGCAGCAGAAATTTTTGCTGTAAATTTTCAACTTTTTCAAAATGGAAATTTATTACAAGCATTCGGAAAAAATATGTATCCTGTTGCGTTTTACCGGTCCATTAATGAATGGACATTTTGATGTTTGTATTCCTTTAGAGGAAGTATTAACTCAAGATTCTGATACGTCAAGTGAATGTATAACTGAAAATGTTAAAAATCCTGTTAAAAGACGTAGTCGATTCACCGGCAAAACAGAAAAAAAGGTAAAAAAAACGTGCATGTGAAAAAAATAGTGATATCAATAGGGGTAAGCGCATAGAAGCATCAAAAAGATATCGTGTTAATAATCCTGATGTTATTAGAGTTGTAGTGAGAAGAGATCAGACTAATAATCCTGAAGCTCATAGAGTTGTAGTGAGAAGACATCAGGCTAATAATCCTGATGCACGTCAAGAAAGGCGTTTGCGTGCATGGAGTGTTAAAGCCATGTCTGGCTTAAACTATGATTTTTAAGTAGCTAACAAGTCAGATAAAATTACTCAACTTGGTTGTATGAATTTGATATGCAAACATTGTAATGCTTTAAAATGGAAAAATGAGCCTTTGGGTATCTGTTGCAAGGCAGGAAAAGTTAAACTTTCACAAAATGAAAGTTTGCCTGATCCACTTAAAAGCTTAATAATTGGTGGACATCCAAAGCATGATCATTTCATTGATCGTATAAGAAAGTATAACAGCTGCTTTCAAATGACTTCTTTTGGTAGTACAAAAATTATAAATGAAATTTGGTCAACCTTTAAAGTCCAAGGACAAGTGTATCACTTAATTGGTAGTGTCCGACCTTTGCCAAATGAAGAAATGCAGTTTCTTCAAATTTATTTTGTTGGTGATGATGAAAAGGAAGCTCAACTACGTTGCAAAAATATTTCAAATGTTGATTGTAGCGTAGTAAAGGATTTTCAGTGTATGTTTCATCAGCATAATCACTATGTTAAAGATCTAAAAATGGCTCTCAATAAAATACCAACAAGTACTTGAGACTATAAATTGGTTATACATGCTGATTGAGGTGCCCACAAAGGGCTTTACAATGCACCTCAATCAAGCGAAGCAATCAGCAATTTGAAAAGCGCGATATTATTATTGAAAGCCATAATAATAAATTACATCGTATAAGTGAGGTGCATCGATCATACGATGCCTTACAGTACCCTTTGCTATTTCCTTATGGCGAAGATGGCTATTCAGTGGATATACCACAATGGAATCCATTATTAAAAAAGGAGGAACCAAAAAAAAAAAAGATATCTGCGTTAAGCTTTTACAGCTATTATATATTGATTCGTCAATCTGAGATAAATCATATAATTTATTGTCGTTCCCTTTTTAGTCAGTTTTTGGTAGATATGTATGCTAAAATTGAAATAGAAAGGTTAAATTATATTCGCTACATTCAAGCGAAACTCAGAGCAGATAGCTATATACATCTACAAGATGCAATAGGCCAACAAGATGTTGAAGCAGCTCAACTTGGTCAGATGGTAATTTTACCATCTTCTTTTACAAGCTCTGCACGATATATGCATGAAAAGACTTAAGATGCTATGACACACTATTTTCGCCATTATGGGCGACCAGATCTTTTCATAACATTCACCTGCAATCCACAATGGAATGACATCAAAAGTGTTTTGATACCGGGTCAAAAGCCACATGATCGTCACGATATTATAGCTCGAGTTTTTCATTTAAAAGTTAAAGCTTTAATGTCACTATTGATAAAAGGTTCTTTGTTTGGAAACGTGCAATGTTTCATGTACTCTGTGGAATGGCAAAAGCGGGGCTTACCACATATTCATATTTTACTTTGGTTAGAAAATAAAATAAGACCAGATAAAATCGATTAAATTATCTAAGCCGAAATACCAAACGCAGATGAGGATCCTTCGTTATTTAACATTGTTAAGTCAAATATGATTCATGGTCCTTGCGGTGCATTAAATAATAAATCGCTATGCATGAAAAATGGAAAATGTGCCAAAAGGTTTTCTTGACAATTACTTAAAGAAACTGTGACTGGAAAAGATAGTTAGATAGTCTTCTATCGTAGAAGAGCGATAGAAGATGGTGGTAATGCAATTAATATAAATGGTAATTGCATAGATAATCGTTGGGTTGTGCCTTATAACTGTGTACTATTGAGAACATTTGAAGCTCACATAAATGTTAAGCATTGTAGTTCTGTAAAGTATATTAAATACATTTGGAAATATGTTAACAAGGGCAGTGATCAAGCATAATTTACTCTTGAAGACCAACGTAATGAAATTACTATGTACGAAAGTGGCCGTTATATAAGTAGCGCAAAAGCGGTATGGAGAATCCTTGCATTTCCCCAATAATCCGCAACAATTACTTGACAGATTAAGCACTACACCCAAAACCACTTTGCTAGCTTCTTTGAGCTATGCACACGTGATGAGTTTGCAAGAACGCTTCTATATTGTGAAGTTCCATCGTATTTTACATGGAACAATAAAAAATTTCAAAGAAGAAAACGGGGGCATGATGTGCCAAATTTGCCTGGAGTTAAAAGAGATTCAGCTTTGGGAAGAGTTTACACTATTCATCCTAATAATACAGAATGTTTTTATTTAAGACTAAATTTAAAAACCGTTAATGGTAAAGCATACGCATCATTTCAATTGGCATGTAAAGCTCTAGGATTACTAGAAGATGATAAGCACTGGGATTCAACTATAGCCGAAGCTGTCATATGTCAAAATCCTACAAAACTGTGATAACTTTTAGCAATAATGTTAGTATTTTGTCAAATTTCGGATGCTCTTAAACTTTGGAATACTTATAAAGAGAGTTTCTCAGAAGATATTTTAAGAGCCTTTCATTTTTCACAACACAGAAATATTGATGAAAGTATTGTGAATAATGTATTAAATAAATGTCTTATTTACATTGAAGATATTGTACTGTCTATTGGTCAAAACTTGACTTATTATGGACTTCAACTACCAATTAGATCCGAGGAAATTGTTCCAAATATTGAATATCATAGAGAAACAAATTATTAAAATTGCGATAATTTTGTTGTTAATAATGAGCTACTCCTTACTGCTGAGCAAAAACATGTATACGAAAAGATACTACATAGCGTTGTAGCAGAAAAAGGAGAAATCTATTTGTTAGATGCACCTGGTGGAACAGGTAAAACGTATCTTTTAAATTTATTATTGGCAAAGGTACGGCATAGTAAAAAAAATTGCATTGGCCGTTGCTTCTTCCGGTATCGCAGCCACTTTACCAAATGGTGGTCGCACAGCGCATTCTACACTTAAGAAACACCACATTGCTCAATTTCAAAGCAATCTAATATTGCTGCTGTGCTCAAAAATTGCAAGCTTATTGTTTGGGATGAGAGCACTATGGGCCATAAATGTGCTTTTGAAGCTGTAGATCGATCTTTGAAAGATATTCGAGATAGTGAATACTTAATGGGTGGCATAACTGTTCTCTTAGCTGGTGATTTTCGACAAATTCTTCCAGTGGTCCCCAGAGGAACAAGAGCAGATGAAATAAATGCGTGCTTGCTTAAAGTCTTCAATTTTGTGGCCCAAAATACAGAAAATTGCATTAACGAAAAATATGCGAGTGCACTTTAAAGGTGATAGCATAGCTGGTGAATTTTCAGAAATGCTTCTATAAATAGGAAATGGATTATTTCCAACCCATGATGGCAAAATAACTTTACCATCAACTTTGTGTAATGTTGTGAAAAGTATTGAAGAGCTAACTCTAAAAATATTTCCGGATATTACAAATATCTCTAAAAAATCACTCAAATGGTTGTCAGAACGTGCTATTTTGACTGCGAGAAATGACAATGCATTGGAAATAAACGAGTGTTTATTAAAATCATTTCAAAGTGAAGAAATGACATACATATAACTCTATTGATTCTGTGTTTGAAAGTTCATTACCCCGTCGAGTTTCTTAATTCATTAAATCCGGCTGGCCTGCCTCAACATAAATTAACTTTAAAGATTGGTGCACCTGTAATGTTGATTCGCAACTTGAAACCGCCGAAACTGTGCAATGGTACAAGATTGAAAGTTAAAGTCCTTCATAGGAATGTTGTCGAAGCAATTATCTTTACTGGCAATGGTATAGGGGAAACGGTTTTTATACCGGGAATTCCATTAATACCTTCTGATTCTGAATTGCCAATTCAATTTAAAAGATTGCAAATTCCTTTAAAAGTTTGCTTTGCCTTAACAATTAATAAATAACAGGGAAATTAGCCGGACAAGACTTATGACACGATTCTTTTTCTCATGGCTAATTTTATGTAGCCTGCTCAAGAGTCAGTTCACCAAAAAGTTTATTTGTATTAGCACCTGACGGAAAAACAACCAATATCGTTTATAAAGAAGCTCTTAAAAGTTGTAAATAATTGCAAATTAAATTCAATAAGTGGATAAGACCTGCTGGGGGAACCACAATAAAATATAACGCGCCTGATTCTCTGCCTCAATGGTGGCTTGGAAAAGAGAATATTTAATACTTTGCTTTAATATTTTGTGAAATATTTTCTAATTTATTTATTTTGTATCTATCTTCTATTGCTAAAATTTATATAAACTATCCGCGCAGCGAAGAAAGCGGGCCACTTAATAGTATAACATAATATTATTAGTACTACTGTCCAGGATTATATCTAACAGTGTATTACTTGTCCTAGTAAAATGAGTGGGTACCACAGTATTAACCAGATGCAGGCCGAGTGATACCATCTCATCTGAAAAATTATTTTCAACTAAAATATTGCTGTTAAGGTCACCGGTAAGAATGATATCTGTATATCCTAACAAAAAATTACTTAGTACATCCACTAAGCAAGTGAAGTCAATATTTTTAATAGGCCTATAAATGCAGCCAACAAGCGTTTTATATTCATGCCCTAAATTTGAAATTTCAAGAAGAATATATTCAATTTCACTTCCATTTTGCTGTTTATGTACAGGCTTGCATTTAAGTCTTGTGCTGACATAGATAGCAACACCACCAGCATGACTAATACGATCAGAACGAAAGACATTATAACCATCACAAACAATTAACGAGTCACATAAATCACGAACAAACCAAGTTTCTAACACACATATAATATCAAAATTAGAATTAACAAAAATATATATAAATTCCAATTTATTTAAGAGACTTTGAGCATTTATATGACATATATGTATACCATTATTTTGCTTTGGAAGTATTCTGATCATTGAATGGCTGTTCGCTTTGGATTGGTTTTGATTAGATTGCATGATAATATGGGATGAAGTTAAGGATATAAAAATAAAACCATCGGTCGCACACCAGTTTGAATAAGAGCTTTAAAAAAACACACACTAAGATAAAGACAAACAAATAAGAGAGAAACGAAGAGCTTACTTGTAGCAGAAAAACAAAGAAACTTATAAAGAGAATTATAATAATAAGAGATTAAATTACTAGCGAAAAAGATCATTCGTCGCAGAAACCAATACAGAAGAGCTTTCAGCTTGCATGCTTAAAAGCTTTTGCATGTTATCAATGAAGCAACCTCATCTATCCCGCTCCATTTGACGTGAACTAACGCACGACGCACAGTGGCGCCCGTAGAACAAGTCAAGTGTCAAAAATCAAAAACTGCATGTGCCTCTAAAAAATATTGAATGAACCTACTTTATAGGAAATTTTCCAGCGATTTCAAATCTGCAATCCATAATGTAACCGGATTTTTTGTTTAGAAGATAGCTTTTCAAAGTTGTCTGATTTTTTGTGTTACATAAAAATCACAATTTTAAGGTAATTTGGTCGGCTTTGAGATACAATATCTCAAAAACTAAGTTACGGATCATCATTATTTTTGGTTCTATTGATAGATCTATTTATTAAGAAAAGAATAAAAAAAAAATATACTGTTTGCTTTGCGTTTGGCCAGGCAATTCAATATTTACCAACTATCCACTTTTTCACTATTTCTCAAATTTGATGGAAAATAAAAAAAAATTGTATCACATTATATCGGCTATTTTTTTAAATTAATTTCTTTGATTATTCCTCTATTAAATGCAAAAAGTTTCATGTGCCCGTTTTTGCCCCTTTTTTTAAAAATGTAAAAAAAGTGAAAAAAGTCATAGGAAAAAATGTGTTGCATGCATTTTTGGGCAATTTATGACATATAACCGTGAAAACCCATTTTTGTTGACGGCAAAAAACTGATAATAAAAGCTTTTGCCACTTCATTTGCATTGCTTCTTTGAAAATTAGATAATTCTCCCTACTAAGGTGCTCATTAAGGTATATTGGGACATCCACACGTGTTTTAAAGCCTAACATATGCAGATACAGTTGAGCTTTGTGTGTCCAACGGTAATCAGCAGCAGCTCGCTGAATGTTTATTTTATCAAATTTAATCAAGATTACCGGGTCAACAACTGTGTTTGACTCTGTAAATCTCCTTGAGTCTGGGTGCCGGAGTGACACCCAAAGCAAACGAAAGAACGTTGAACATCACCCTCGACAACCGGCACTCCGTGTAGCTGTACATCATTTGCTGCACTGGCGTTAGCTTGTTTGGCTATTTTGGCCTCCGAAATCTCCACACGAGCCTGAAGTGCAGCTGACTCAGGAGTAGACTGCTCCAACTTACAGACGGGCTGCACAAGGTTCTGGAGCTCATTTCCAAGACCATTCAACTTATCCTGTAACACGATTCGTCCGAGGCAACTGCTTGAAAATTTTCGGTGGTGTCCATTTTTGACACTCCGCTGTTACTTTCTCTTTGTCTTTTCTTTGGTTGGTTTTGATAATAAAATGATTGTGCATTTGAAGCTCCATTGTTTGAATAATTCATTGGATTTTGTTGTCTACCCTGATGTAGTTTTTGTTGAAATTCGTTAAATGTTTGTCTGTTATCTTGTGGACTGAACGTGAGTTATATAAATATTGTTTGGATAGTTGTGATTAACTTGTGTGGGATAAGTAGGTGTACTTTGGTTAAAATTTGCTTGATATTTTTGACCTGAATTAGTTTTATTTGCATTTTGATATTTATTGTTTTTTGTTGTATCAATCACACTATTTTCGAATAGTCCCTCCCGTTGTGCTGCTACTTTAAGTAAGTGGCTCGTTGTTATATCATATCTGGCTAACATCCTAAGAATTCTATCCGGAATTTTTCTTTTAATTACATCTTTTATAGTGTTATTCATTGAGTTTAAATACACTTGCATATATTAGTTAACTTATTTGTTATAACATTTAAGTTTAGTTCTAACTCTTCTGTGAACTCACGTAGATTTCCGTTGTAGTGTGTGTTGTATAACTGTCTCAGTAGTTCCTCGATCGGTGTTTGTATTTTATATTCCTCCGTTAATGCCCTCTATAGTTCCGTCCAGTTATTGCCGAATGACAATTGTGAAATGCGTTGTGCCTCCCCGACGACTCGTACTTCTATGGCGCCATAAATAATGCTTTGTTGACGTAGATTTGTAAATGGATAAAGGTGTATTATATATTCGATCTTCCTGATGAATGCGCTTCATTCGTCATGATTTCCATAAAACTGTAGCACTTGCCTTATTTGCGACAAGGCCTGATTAACCTCTGAATCACTAAGTACGGCTGTCATTTTACCTTCGGTAACTAGTATATGGGTTTTGTGCAATGTCCGTCATGTTGTCTGTCCGTCTGTCTGTCTGCATGAACGCAACTTTTTTCCACACCCTTGAAGCTAGAGACTTGAAACTCTTTCTAATCCTCTTTATCTATGCGATAGTAAACTATAGTGTCAAGATTGGGGTTCTACGATAACTGGGGGACTGGCAAATCGATAAATTCGATAACTCAAATCCGATAAATTCACATATGTCGCACATCCTTACAGCTAGAACTACCAAGTTTCGTAAGAAGATAGCTACAAAAACTGCAAAAAAACTTTTGGAGCCAAGCCCACCCATTCCGCCCCCTCCACATAATGAAATCAAAAAAGCCTATATATCCCAAAGTTTTCGAGTTATAGCCACCAAATTTGGTGCCAAGATAAATGATGATGACCCCCCAAAAACTGCATCAAAAATTTGGAGCCACGTTCACCCATTCCACCCCCCTTTCTTCACTTTTTACAAACCTCGAGCTAGAGTCACCAAATTTAGTATGGAGATAGCAATCGACATCCCACATAGATCTGCAGCAAAAATTTGGATGCCACGCCCACCCATACCGCTTCCAGCCCCCCTATTCCTACTTTTTACAAACTTCGAGCTAGAGTCACCAAATTTGGTATGAAGATAGTAATTGACATCCCACATAGATCTGCACCAAATATTTGGATGCCACACCTACCCAATCCGCCCCCAGCCTCCCTTTCCCTGGCCTATTTTTACCGGTTTTAATACTGAAAACGAGTACACCGCAGTCGATTGCAACGTTTCTTCTTGTTAATTTTTGCTTGATTGTTTATAATGACTTCAAATACTTAACTGTTTTTGCGTGCATTGGTTTTGAATTATTTGAACACTTTTAAATGTGTTAAGTTCATAATGTTCTCTCGCTGATAAGTGTGATGTAAGATATTGCACTTTTTTTTATTAAAATATATATAAAATAAACATCCATATGCCCATACTGGGAATTGAACCCGGACCTCCCGGGTGAAAAAAAACAAGTAAGAAGGCTCTAGTCGGGAGAGCCCGACTAGAAGATACCCTGAACCCAGTTGCAATAAATATATTAAATTTATATAAGTCTTTGGTATACTGACTTAACTTCAATCGATAAAATTAGATATCTCCGGTGTTTCTTAACCGATTTGGACGAAATTTTCAGAAAAGCTCTATCGTTACCCATTCTTTCAACCCTCATTTTTACATTTTCCAAATTCGATATTTTTTTGTTATCGATATTATGTGTATATCGAAAACCAGAAAAGTTATCGATAATTTGAAGCAAACGTATTCTGCTCATGGTATAGGAGAACTTATATACAAAATCTGAAGTCTCTAGCTCTTGTAGTCTCTGAGATCCACGCGTTCATACAGACGGACAGACGGACAGACAGACGGACAGACGGACATGGCTAAATCGACTCGGCTATTGATGCTGATCAAGAATATATATACTTTATAGGGTCGGAGATGCTTCCTTCTGCCTGTTACATACTTTTGCACAAAACCATTATACCCTTACTTACCCATTTTATGGGTTAAGGGTATAAAAACTTAAAAATTGGCTAAAACATTAAAATCATTCATTTGCTCAAACTAGGATTTGAACACGGAACCCCTGGGTGAGAGTCTAGCACGCTTACTACTAGACTATATGAGAGTGTACCCAAAGTGCCTTTGAAACCCAATTTATACTTCTTTTTGAGTTACTCACTCCGCCTCAAGTCAAGCTAATAAAAAGCTATTAAAAATAATAACACTATTTCATTTTGTATTATCACTTTTTGACAGTTATGTTCAACAAGAGTACGAATGCGAGACGTCTTTCTCGTTTTGATCTGAAAATCAAACTCGAACCTCAAAGTTCTTGCTTTGAGTCTATATACCATAAGTGGCTATCTTTTGTTTTGGCTTATTTTTCATGCTGAAGCCAAACTATGTTTATATTGACAATTTCGCGCTTTTGGCGTGGTTGGGATAGTTTGTTTACAATTATTAATAATTGGGTTGATGTGAATAAAGATATTGTTTACAATAAGTTTGCGATATGCATAAGTAGTTTGGTGTGGATACAGATATTATTAACAATTAGTTTGAGATATGCATAAGTAATTTGGTGTGGTTATGGATATCTTACTATGTATGCGCATACCAAAGTACATACGTTCATTTAGTCTGCGCGTGTAAGTAATAAGTATATATGTATATAGTATAAGTAGTAAGCTAGCGTGAGACCGTTGACCAACGGGAAACGCTGCACTTGCACTTTTGCCAAATATATGAGTACAATCTCTCCCTCTCTTTGTAGCTGTTAGCTGATAGCAGTATAAGTTTTTAAATGTTAACTATAAGCTAATATATTTCAATTCCAATAAAGACATTCATAAAATCTTAACCGAACAGCACTGACGTGCTTATTGTGATTGTTTGACTAAGTGATGCATACAATACATTAAGAACACAGTTGGATGAGGGCAGATTGCCCTCACTTATAATTAAACCAAAAGATCGAACATTAGTATTTCTACAACTCCTAAAGCCTCTTTAAGTGCATTTAGCGTGTTAAATTGGTTCTTGACACACCTGCTTGGCTATTTCTTCCCAAAAATGTTCAACAACATTAAGATCTGGGCTCTGTGCAGGCGTTTGCACAAGTTTCAGGCAGTAATGGATTAAACAAAGCTTTGCAACGCCTGATGTGTGCTTCGGGTCTTTGCTTGATACAATGCAAAGTTGCTCGCGGTACCCAATGTCTCTGCACTTTGCTATATGTTTTGCATCAAAAGATCTATATAACGAAATTTATTAATTATTCCATCTAAAAAAATTAAAGTTTTCTACTCCAGCACTGGACATAGAGTCCCAAATCATCACAGAACCTCCGCATAACTTCACCGTGGCCTTTGTGTTTTTTTTTTATACCCTTAACCCATAAAATGGGTAAATAAGGGTATAATGGTTTTGTGCAAAAGTATGTAACAGGCAGAAGGAAGCATCTCCGACCCTATAAAGTGTATATATTCTTGATCAGCATCAAAAGCCGAGACGATATAGCCATGTCCGTCTGTCCGTCTGTCTGTCCGTCTGTCCGTCTGTATGAACGCGTGGATCTCAGAGACTACAAGAGCTAGAGACTTCAGATTTGTATTTAAGTTCTCCTATACCATGAGCAGAACAAGTTTGCTTCAAATTATCGATAACTATTCTGGTTTCCGATATACACATAATATCGATAACAATAAAATATCGAATTTGGAAAATCTAAAAATGAGGGTTGACGTTATGGGTAATGATAGAACTTTTCTGAAAATTTGGTCCAAATCGGTTGAGAAACACCGGAGATATTGAGCTTAATCGATGGAAGCTAAGCCAGTATACCATAAGTCTTATATAAATTAAATATATTTATTGCAACTGGGTTCAGGGTATCTTCTAGTTGGGATCTCCCGACTAGAGCCTTCTTACTTGTTTTTTTTGTATCAAATTCGGCATTTGGTTTTTGCCACTCAAACACACACACACACACACACACACAAACACACACACACACACACACACACACACACACACACACACACACACACACACACACGCCTAAGGTTAATCCCTGGTCGAAGGTGGTTGGCCGCAAAAGCAAAGCAGCTCGTACAAGGGCTGATGCAGTCACCGTGTCTGGTCTGGGCGACTGCAGCTATGCAGACATCTTAAAAGTGGTTAGGAGCGAGCCATCACTTGCGCATCTGCGAGAGGATGTTAGCACAATCCGCAAGACGGCTAAAGGCGATCTGCTTATTAGGCTAAGTAAACAGCCGGTACACAGTGCAAACGAGTTGCAGCTCGCTGTTGGTAAGGTACTGGTTGGACGGGCTACGGTGAAAACCTTATCGGAATCCAATCAGGTGGAAATCTGCGATCTGGACGAGCTGGCGACCAAGGAGGAGGTCCTGGATGCTGTTAGGTCTGCCCTTGTAGACCCAACGCTGGATGGCAGCGTCGTCAAGTCGCTGCGGCACACGAGGGCTGGCCTGCAAACTGCAACCCTGGGCTTACCGTCGGCTTTGGCAGTCAAGCTGGTTGAAAGGGCGAAAATCCGCATCGGATGGGCGATATGCCGCATTAGGCCTTTGATGCAGCCAAGGCGTTGTTTCAAATGCTTGGAATATGGCCACATCGCTGCCCATTGCAAGTGCACGGCTGACCTGAGTAAGACTTGTTACAAGTGTGGAACCCTAGGTCACATCGCGAGAGCGTGCAATCAGCCGCCAAAATGTGCCCTATGCACAAGAAAAGGTGAAAAGACGACTGACCATGCGACAGGCAGTTATAGGTGTCCTGCCTACCGGGAAGCTGTTAAGCACGCCAAATGGTGAAAGTCCTTCAACTAAACCTTAACCACTGCGTAGCTGCACAAGCTTTGCTGAAGCAACTCATTCTTGATGAGAACATCGATGTCGCCATGCTTAGTGAACCCCACCACCGGGCGTCAACTAACCGCGGGCTGTGGGCTTCAGACAGCTCTGGAAAGGCTGCTTTGTGGAACTGTGGCGATCAGCAGTCCCCCTTCACTCACACCCTAGTCTCTGACAGCTTTGTTCGAGTTAAGGTGGGCGGTTTGTGGCTCTACAGTTGTTACTTGGCGCCCAGCCTTACGATCGAAGCCTTCGAGGCGGTGGCGTTGGAAATTGCAGAGGACGCAAGGGCCCGTAGCAAAGTCATAGTTGCTGGCGACTTCAACGCGTGGTCTACGGAGTGGGGCAGCTCGTCGACGAATACTAGAGGAACCATCCTCGTGGAGTCGATGGCAAATTTGGACTTGGTTCTTCTCAACACTGGGACAAGAAACACGTTCAATAGGGGTAGTGCTGGATCAATCATCGACCTAACATACGTTAGCAGTGCACTCGCCCGCACGGCCCAGTGGCGTATAAGCGACTGCTACACTGGAAGCGACCATGAGGCCATCGTCTTCGTAGTAGGTGAAACCCTGCGGTCGCCGGCAAGGCCACCCTCTGGAAAAGCGTTCCGTGTTGAGTCCCTTAACACAGACATCTTCGTCGAATCCATCTCACGAATGGCAGCAGGCGGACCGGCGCTGGCTATGGTGGAACAGATAGCAGAGCAATTAGGCGATGCGCAAGGCCTATAAACGCCATCATACCAGCATGTTCTGGTGGAATGAGAACATCGCTGAGGCCAGACGGGAATGCCTGAGGGCGAGAAGGCGCTATCAGCGTGCAGCGCGTAGGGACTCGAGCTCAACACGCTCACTGCAGTTGGAGTATAAGTTAGCAAGGGCAGTTCTTAAAAACTCAATCAGGGCCAGCAAAAAGGAATGCTTTCTCATGTTATGCGACTCGGCGGACAACGATTCCTGGGGCAGAGCCTACAGGATGGTAGTTAAGCGCATTGGCAGAGGCAGAAGCGAAGCGCCAATGGAGTTCGCCCGAGTGAGGGACATTGTGGAAACCCTTTTTCCTCAAAGAATTAGTCCACTACCACCTGTTCATGGACCGTCTACATTTGAGGGCTTCATTCCGGTCACCGTGGAGGAGATGGAGACTGCTGCACGCAAGCTCTTCGCCAACAAGGCCCCGGGTCCAGACGGTGTGCCAAACCGCTGCCTGAGGATAGCAATCACCTTGCAGCCCGGTCTGTTCGCAGAGTTGTACTCTAAGTGCCTATGCGAGGGTACTTTTCCGGACAGGTGGAAGGTACATCTGCCTCATCGATAACGGTGGCAAGGTCCTGGAGATGCTGATATGTGCTAGGCTGGACGTCGCCGTACGGAACGCTGGTGGTCTATCGCCTTTCTTGTATGGTTTCAGAAAGGCAAGGTCAACCACTGACGCCATTAAAACGGTTGTCAGTATAGCGGCTGAGGCTATCGCCGGCACCCGCTGGCGCTTCGGCAGTAAGCACTACTGTCTTGTCGTGACCATCGACGTGAAGAATGCTTTCAACACCGCCAACTGGAGCTGCATCCTGGATGCCTTGGTACTACTACGGGTTCCAAATTACCTAGTAGCAATCGTGAGGAGCTATTTTGATAACCGAATCCTCCTGTTTTAGGTCCTCTCCTATGGAACATCATGTATGATGGTATGCTTCGTATTCAGCTACCAGAGGGGGCTACCGCAGTTGGCTACGCTGATGACGTCGCCTTAATAATGGTGGCTAAGGATTTACGGCGAGTCACAGAGCTTTGTAATTGGTGCATAGTTGCCATTACTCAATGGTTGTCATCCGTGGGACTTCAGTTGGCTGCTCATAAGACGGAGGCGGTGCTCATCAGCAGCAGAAAAAAGGTGGAATATGTTGACTTCACGGTGGAAGGCGTCACGCTGAGGTCTAAGGACTAGATCAACTACCTAGGCGTGATCATTGACAGGCGCCTCAGCTTCGGAGAGCATCTTGCGTTTGTCCACAGGAAGGCGGCGGTTACCGGGCGCGCATTGGCGCGGATGATGCCTAACACGCGAGGTCCGAGGCAGCATACGAGGTTGCTTCTAATGCACGTCATGAAGTCGGTCATCCTGTACGCAGCACCAATCTGGATCGGCGCTACATCGGTAGCCAGCTACATGAGGGGCATAGAGTCAATATATCGGCTCTCTGCCCTGCGTGTATGCTGTGCCTTCCGCACGGTGTCCTCGGAGGCAGCGCTTGTGATTGCTGGGATGACTCCAATCCGTATCTCTGCCTTGGAAGCCGTGGCAGTTCTGGAAGCTGGTCCTTCGGAGAGAAGAGCTGTTCGGGCGGCTGCCCGCGAACGGAGCCTCGAGTCCTGGCAGCAGCAGTGGGACTCATCCAATAAAGAGCGTTGGACGTATCTTTTGATCCCAAGTATACGGCGATGGGTGGAGAGAAAGCACGGGATGGTTACTTTCTACCTCACCCAGCTCCTCACAGGCCATGGTTGCTTCAGGAGCTACCTGAAGCGTTTTCAGCATGACTCCTCTGCTACGTGCAGCTGGTGCGACGACGGCAGGGAGGAGGACGCTCAACACGTCTTCTTTGACTGCGGGCGATTCGCCCAGCAACGACTTGTGGTGGAAAACGTGGCGGGCCAGCCTCTAAATCCAACCACCCTGGTGGCCCTAATGATAGAGAAACAGGATGTTTGGCATGCGGTCTGCGCGTTTGCAGCCTCTACGATGGCAGAGCTACGACGGCTGGAAAGGGAAAAGGCGACCTCATCGTAGTCATTGCCATTGTTTCTGCGAAGCAATGCTTCACGGCGGTCCCGCAGAAGCTGGCAACGGCTGCGAATGTTTACGTTTACATTTTAGCATAATTTAACACTAGGTTTAAATTTTTTATTGGAATTAAAAAAAAAAAAAAAAAAAAAAAAAAAAAACACACACACACTCACACAGTATCGTGGAAACCCTGTTCCCTGTAAGAAGTGTCACTCTTGGCCCCCCTGACGGCATTCCAACAGACGCCGTTAAGCTGGTAACAGGGACGGAGGTGCTGCATATCTCGAGGAGCCTTAAACTCGGCAAGGCGCCCGGCCCGGATGCGGTCCCTAACAGAGCGCTACGACTGGCTATGAACCTGCATCCCGAGCAATTTGCAGCGCTGTTCAACCAGTGCCTAACGGCAGGTTGGTTTCCAGACCAGTGGAAGACCCAAAGGCTGGTGCTCATTCCCAAACCAGGAAAGCCGTTGGAAGAGCCATCGTCCTACAGACCAATCTGTCTGCTGAACACGATAGGCAAGGCCTTCGAAAAGCTCATTTGCTCAAGGCTGGAGGAGCAAATAAACATCTCCGGAGGACTTTCACCCCGACATTACGGTTTCCGGAAGGCTAAATCTACTGTGGATGCCATCAAGGATGTGGTTAGCATCGCCTCTGACGCTATTGAGGGCAAGCGATGGAAAGGAGGAAACAATAAATACTGCCTTGTCGTCACCCTTGACATCAAGAATGCCTTCAACTCAGCGGACTGGAGCTGCATTATTAGTGCAATTGCCGGCTTTGGAGCGCCTCGCTACCTCTTAGCGATGGTAGAGAGCTATTTCCGCAATAGGGTGCTCGAGTATAGCACAGACGAAGGCGTCCGGCTGCATCTCACAACGGCAGGAGTCCCCCAGGGCTATTTCATGGGTTCACTCCTATGGAATGTGATGTATGACGGGATCCTCAGGCTCAGTTTTGATGGCGACGTCAGAGCCATTGGCTTCGCAGATGACGTTGCATTCGTCGCAGTGGCCAAGGAACTTGGCGAGGTGGAAGCAGCATGCAACTCTGCAATACAGCGTGTTGCGGCGTGGCTTAGCACAGCAAACCTACAGCTCGCCCCGAGCAAAACCGAGGCTCTGCTGATCAGTAGTCGGAAAGCTGTCGGGACGGCCAGCATTAAAGTGGGGGAGACCACTATACGATCGAAACGTTCCATACGCTACCTTGGTGTTATGCTCGATACGAAGCTTTGCTTCCGTGAACACCTGGAGGATAAATCCAGAAAGGCAGCCACGACAGGAAGAGCTCTCGCACGAATGATGCTGAACACGAGAGGCCCAAAGCACAAGCGCCGATTGCTTTTGAACAGTGTCTTAAGGTCCACAATACTGTACGCAGCCCCGATTTGGGCCGGTGCAATGAAGATCCGAAGCTACAGACGGAGCATCGAGTCCACATACCGTCTTAGTGCGATCCGCGCCTGCAGCGCATTCAGAACGGTCCCAGACGACGCAGCATTAGTCATCTCCGGAGCGATTCCTATCGATGAAATGGCACGCGAGGCATTGGAGCTTCACAATGCACTCAACGGCAATGACGATGAGACAAGGCCCAGGCGATCACAATCCAGGAGGGCAGCCAGGGAAAGGAGTATTGAGCGATGGCAAGACCGATGGCGCAATTCGGCAAAAGGTAGATGGACGTTCCGGCTCATACCTGAGCTAACAGCATGGCTGGGGCGCAAACACGGAGAGGTAAATTTTTACCTTACGCAGCTGCTTAGTGGCCATGGATGCTTCAGGAGCTACCTCTACAGGCTTGGGCATGAGCCTAGCCCAATGTGCACATGGTGTGGGGGTAGCTCAGAGGAGAATGCGGAGCACGTCTTTTTCGAGTGCCCTCGCTTTAACGAGGAAAGATCCCGACTGAATAGGGTCATGGGACAGTGCATCGCGGTGGAAAACATTATCAATCTCATGGTTGGTAATATACAGCGATGGGAGGCCACCAGCAACTTTGCAGCGGTCGTTATGTGCCAGCTCAGGCGGATAGAGAGAGATAGGAGCGAATGATGATGAAACTTCCAGCTCGGGCGAAGCAGTGCCTCACGGTAGTCCCACCCGAGCAGTGAAAACATAATCCTAGGTTTACTAGATTAGCTAAGTTACATATTAGTCATAGCCTTAAGCCTAGTTCTATTTCCTAGTTTTATACTGTATCTAATAAATGAATAAAAAAAAAAAACACACAGTACACAAAAAATGTTTACAGATCTAAATTAACTGATGAGCATCTTAAATTTATTTTTATAATTGGTACAAGTCAAATTAGTTCACAACTTCAAAGTATTGTCAGCGGAAAATCTCAATTGCATAAATCTCATTAGTATTACATATATCATTATGCTTGTTATAAGTTATGTTTTTATCTAAAATGTATAAAATGTTGGTTGGATTCATTTCAATAATTTGTTAGTTATTATGAACTGAAGTTAAATTTTCTGCATATTATACATGTCTTTACTTATTACAATTCTGTGTTTTTTCATCCAACTTATCACAAAATCAATAACAATAAGCCTACAACAATTCTATGAGTAGTTAGCCCACTACCATATCAATGTACATAGATGTCATATTAATAATTATTCAACATAAAATTATAATTCTTCAGTAAACTAAATTTCATTTGCTATAAAAAATATGTTCTCTAAAAGGAGTTTTCAAGTATGCTAGCTCTCCGCGGGCCGGACAAAATCTGTCCGCTGGCTGGATGTGGCCCTCGGGCCGTAGTTTGGAAACCCCTGATCTAAATTATAAGAAAAACTCGTATTTTCTAGTGAGAACAGTTAGTTTAAAGCGAAAATCGAAAAACGTCATTTTTTGAGGTTCAACGTATAATCGGACACCTCCAAAAATTTTATGAAAATATCAACTAATTGAGTAATTAATGTTTGGTTTCATCATTTTCATTTCATTCATTTTCATCATTTTGTTTTTAAAACAGCTGGTAAGTGATTTGGAATGGATTGCACCAAATTCATGCATACCTGGGGCTCTATAGAGTTCCATAACACTCTGTAGTATATTCATATATGTAATTTCAAAACATATATTAAGTACAACTTGTAACACTTTTTTGCAAGTATAAATAAACCTAAACACGCTCAGCATAAACATATATAAAAAAATAAATTTGCGTATTGAATGTGAAAAAAATAACATCATTTTATATTATCACTAACAAGCACTTTATTAATTAATATTAATTTATTGAAGTATTGACAGTTTTACAAGAATACGAATGCGAGACGTCTTTCTCGTTTTTTTAAACTTCAAATCAAACTCGAACCTCAAAGTTATTGCTTTGAGTTTATATACCACTAGTAAGTGGCCCGCTTACTTCGCTGCGCGGATAGTTCATTTTTAGCAATAGAAGATAGATACAAAATAAATAAATAAGAAAATATTTAACAAATTAAAACAAAGTATTGAAAATTATCTTTTCCACGCCACCATTGAGGTAGAGAATCAGGCTCGTCATTATACTTGATACCGAAGGTAAAGGGTATATTGAGTTTGTGCAATGTCCGTCATGGTGTCTGTCCGTCTGTGTGTACGCAACTTTTTTCCACACCCTTCAAGCTAGAGACTTGAAACTTTGCAATTCTCTTTATCTATGGGACAGTAAATTACATTGTCAAAATTGGGGTTCTACGATAACTGGGGGGCTGGCAAATCGTTAAATTCGATAACTCAAAACCGATAAATCCACATATTTCGCACATCCTGACAGCTAGAACTACCAAATTTAGTAAGAAGATAGCTACTATCAACCCCCAAAAAACTGCGTCAAGAATTTTGGAGCCACGCCCACCCATTCCGCCCCAGCCCCCCCGCATTTTAAAATCAAAAAAGCCTATATCTCACACAGTTTTTGAGCTATAGCCACCAAATTTAGTGCCAAGTTAGGTGATGATGACCCCCCAAAAACTGCAGCAAAAGTTTGGATGCCACGCCTACCGATACTGCCTTAGCTGCCCCAATCCAACCCAACGCTTCGTGAAGAGTTGTGAGGCTAGAGCCACCGAATTGGGTAGGAAGATAGCTGGCACCGACCCCCACAAATCTTCATCATAGTTTTAGAGCCACGCCTACCCATTTCGCCCCCCTTTCCTCACCTTTTACAAACTTTTAGCTAGAGTCACAAAATTTGGTACGAAGAAAGCAATTGACATTCCACACAGATCTGCATCAAAACTTTGGATGCCACAACCACCCATACCGCCCCCACCCCCCTTTCCACACTTCTTACAAACTTCAAGCTAGAGTCACCAAATTTGGTATGAAGATAGCAATTGACATTTCGCAAAGTACTGCAGTAAAAATTAAGATGCCACACCCACCCATATCGCGCCCAGCCCCCCTTTCCAAAGCTCTTACAAACTTTGAGCTAGAGTCACGAAATTTGGAAGGAAGATAGTTGGTGGCATCCCCATCTGCATCGGAGAATCTTTATGGCAGCGTACACCCCTGCCCCATCCGTACCCCTTTGCAAGCAGGCCTCTTTTTACGGGTTTTAATACTGGTATCGAGTATGCCGCAGTCGGTTGCGTCCGACTGCAACGTTTCCACTTGTTTTTTATTGTGGTTTCCCCAGTAGGCCTTATCCACTTATTGAATTGAATTTGCAATTATTAACATTTTTTAAGAGCTTCTTTATAAACGACATTGGTTGTTTTTCCGTCAGGTGCTAATACAAATAAACTTTTTACTGAACTGACTCTTGAGCAGGCTACATAAAATTGGCCATGAGAAAAACAATCGTGTCTTAAGTCTTGTCCGGCTGATTTCCTTGTAATTTATTAATTGTTAAGGCAAAGCAAACTTTTAAGGGAAATTTCAATCTTTTAAATTGAATTGGCAATTCAGAATCAGAAGGTATTCATGGAATTCTCGGTATAAAAACCGTTTCCCCTATAGCATTGCCAGCAAAGATAATTGCTTCGACAACTTTAACTTGCAATCTTGTACCATTGCACAGTTTTCAAAGATCGATTTACAGCTTTAAAAGCACCTTTATGGGCCATAGTACACTCATCCCAAGCAATAAGCTTGCAATCTTTGAGAACAGCGGCAATATTAGATTGCTTTGAAATTGAGCAATGTGGTGTTTCTAAATGAATCAAATTAAATGGAATCTTAAGTGTAGAATGCGCTGTGCGACCACCATTAAGTAAAGTTGCTGCGATACCGGAAGAAGCAACGGCCAATGCAATTTTTTTGCTTTGCCGTACCTTTGCCAATAATAAATTTAAAAGATACGTTTTACCTGTTTCACCAGGTGCATCTAAAAAATAGATTTCTCCCTTTTCTGCTACAACGCTATGTAGTATCTTTTCGTATACATGTTTTTGCTCAGCAGTAAGGAGTAGCTCATTATTAACAACAAAATTATCGCAATTTTCATAATTTGTTTCTCTATGATATTCAATATTTGGAACAATTTCCTCGGATCTAATTGGTAGTGGAAGTCCATAGTAAGTCAAGTTTTGACCACCAATAGACAGTACAATATCTTCAATGTATATAAGACATTTATTTAATACATTATTCACAATACTCTCATCAATATTTCTGTGTTGAGAAAATGGAAATGCTCTTAAAATATATTATGAGAAACTCTCTTTATAAGTATTCCAAAGTTTAAGAGCATCTGAAATTTGACAAAATACTAACATTATTGCAAAAAGTTCTCTCAGTTTTGTAGGATTTTGACATATGACAGCATCGGCTATAGTTGAATCCCAGTGCTTATCATCTTCTAGTAATCCTAGAGCCTTACACGCCAATTGAAATGATGCGTATGCTATACCATTAACGGTTTTTAAATTTGAAAATGAAGTTGGGCCACGTACAAAATGTAATAAAAGTCTTAAATAAAAACATTCTGTATTATTAGGATGAATAGTGTAAACTCTTCCCAAAGCTGAATATCTTTTAACTCCAAGAAATTTGGTACATCATGCCCTCGTTTTCTTCTTTGAAATTCTTTATTGTTCCATGTAAAATACGATGGAACTTCACAATATAGAAGCGTTCTTGCAAACTCATCACGTGTGCATAGCTCAAAGAAGTCTAGCAAAGTGGTTTTGGGTGTAGTGCTTAATCTGTCAAGTAATTGTTGCGGATTATTGGGGTTAAAATATATCCGTTGACCATTTTCTAAATGAACAGCTAAGTGTGCAATAGCCGGAAAACGTTCATGTATGGGAAATGCAAGGATTCTCCATACCGCTTCTGAGATACTTATATAACGGCCACTTTCGTACATATTAATTTCATTACTTTGGTCTTCAAGTGTAAATGATGCTTGATCACTGCCCTTGTTAACATATTTACAAATGTATTTAATAGACTTTACAGAACTACAATACTCAACATTTATGTGAGCTTCAAATGTTCTCAATAGTGCACAGCTGTAAGGCACAACCCAACGATTATCTATGCAATTACCATTTATATTAATTGCATTACCAACATCTTCTATATCTCTTCTACGATATAGAGGGTAACTATGTTTTCCAGTCACAGTTTCTTTAAGTAATTGTCGAGGAAACCTTTTGGTACATTTTCCATTTTTCATGCATGGCGATTTAGTATTAAATTCACCGCAAGGACCATGAATCATATTTGACTTAACAATGTTAAATAACAAAGGATCCTCATCTGCGTTTGGTATTTCGGCACAGATAATTTCATCGATTTTATCTGGTCTTATTTTATTTTCTAACCAAAGTAGAATATGTATATGTGGTAAGCCCCGCTTTTGCCATACCACAGAGTACATGAAACATTGCACGCTTCCAAACAAAGAACCTGTTGTCAATAGTGACATTAAAGCGTTAACTTTAAATGAAAGACTCGAGCTTTAATATCGTGACGATCATGCGATTTTTGACCCGGTAATAAAACACTTTTGATGTCATTCCATTGTGGATTGCATGTGAATGTTATGAAAAGATCTGGTCGCCCATAATGGCGAACCTATGTCATAGCATTTTGAGTCTTTTCATGCATATATCGTGCAGAGCTTGTAAAAGAAGATGGTAAAATTACCATCTGACCAAGTTGAGCTGCGACAACATCTTGTTGGCCTATTGCATCTTGTAGATGTATATAGCTATCTGCGTATCTGAGTTTCGCTTGATTGTAGCGAATATAATTTAACCTTTCTATTTCAATTTAAGCATACATATCAACCAAAAACTGACTAAAATGGGAACCACAGTAAATTAAATGATTTATCTCAGATTGACGAATCAATATATAATAGCTGTAAAAGCTTAACGCAGATATCATTTTTTTTTTTTTGGTTCCTCTTTTTTTAATAATGGATTCCATTGTGGTATATCCACTGAATAGCCATCTTCGCAAAGGGTACTGTAAGGTATCGTATGATCGATGCACCTCACTTATACGATGTAATTTATTATTATGGCTTTCAATAATAATATCGAGCTTTTCAAATTTCTGACCAACAATAACTAAAGCTACTTCGCTTGATTGAGGTGCATTGTAAAGCGCTTTGTGAGCACCAGCGGGTGTTCGATCAGCATGTATAATCAATTTATAGTCTTTAGTACTTGTTGGTATTTTATTGAGAGCCATTTTTAGATCTTTTAAACAACGATTATGATGATGAAACATAAATTGAAGATACTTTACTACGCTTAAATCAATATTTGAAATATTTTTGCAACATAGTTGAGCTTCCTTTTCATCATCACCAACAAAATAAATTTGAAGAAACTGCATTTTTCTATTTGGCAAAGGTCCGACCTATTCTACCTATTCTCCTTGGTTTTTAAAGGTTGACCAACTTTCATTTATAATTTTTGTACTTCCATAAGAAGTCATTTGAAAGCAGCTGTTATACTTTCTTATACGATCAATGAAATGATCATGCTTTGGATGTCCACCAATTATTAAGCTTTTAAGTGGATCAGGCAAACTTTCATTTTGTGAAAGTTTAACTTTTCCTGCCTTGCAACAGATACCCAAAGGCTCATTTTTCCATTTTAAAGCATTACAATGTTTGCATATCAATTCATACAACCAGTTGAGTAATTTATCTGACTTGTTAGCTATTTAAAATCATAGTTTAAGCCAGACATGGCTTTACACTCCATGCACGCAAACGCCTTTCTGACGTGCATCAGGATTATTAGCCTGATGTCTTCTCACTACAACTCTATGAGCTTCAGGATTATTAGTCTGATCTCTTCTCACTACAACTCTAATAACATCAGGATTATTAACACGATATCTTTTTGATGCTTCTATGCGCTTACCCCTATTGATATCACTATTTTTTTCTAATGAACGTTTTTTTACCTTATTTTCTGTTTTGCCGGTAAACCGACTACGTCTTTTAACAGGTTTTTTAACATTTTCAGTTATACATTCACTTGACGTATCAGAATCTTGAGTTAATACTTCCTCTAAAGGAATATAAACATCAAAATGTCCATTCATTAATGGACCGGTAAAACGCAATCTTTTTACAGGATGCACATTATTTCCGAATGCTTGTAATAAATTTCCCTGCTGAAAAACTTGGAAATTTACAGCAAAAATTTCTGCTGCTGCTTGAAGCTCACAGGCAGTACCATAAGTATATGAGTATGACATAGCGCACTCATATTGTTCAGAAGAGCTATAACACTCTCCATTTAAGTTTATGCTGAAGCAAGCAAAAATTTGCCAGTTGGTTACAACATGTTCAACAATATTTTGGCGTATGGTGCCATGGAAGCCTTGCCTACCAATTAAAAGGTAGGAAATTAATCTAAAAAGACAGGCTCCATCACCAATTATGGCAACAACTGAATGCGGCACCAATACACCACTAATATCTAAAGCTTCAATAGACATATTTTATTTTGGCTGTGAGTCAATTGACTTCACTTTAAAACGGTTGTTGCAACGTTACAGTGTCTATACGTAAGTATAGAATTCAATAAAATTGAATATACCAACTTATATTAATTTAATAGAATATTCAGACTGCTTAGTTTTATTTGATTTTTAAATGCACTAAAGCAGCATCTATATAACTATTATATAATATGCAAAATAGAAGACAACTATATATAATGTTGCTTCAATTATTAAGTCAAAAATCGACTTAATTTTCTTGTGTTTAAAAAACAACAAATAAAAATTAAAATACGTTGATCGTTATTTAAATATTTAAATAATAGCAATTAAATATTTTTATAACTTATCATAAAATATGTATTTTAAATGATCTTATATATATAAGTAATTTTAAAGGAATGTATATATATAGAATACGAAAATCAGAATATTGAAAAACTCACTGATTCAAAAAGTAACTTTCGATTTTATTATTATCCTTAATATAAACAATATTAAAAAATTCACTGAAACGAAAATAAACTTTCTTTGTTCACATTAAATATGAACTAAAATGCATAACCAATTCTCTTACCATTGTATGCAAAAACATAATGTTGGAAAGAGCATTACAGTTATTCCTCTAAGCAACAGACACCGAGCTCTAACATACAACGCTTGTACTTAAGAGCTAGGTTTGGTTGGTGCAAATTAGGCAATGCCATTCGCTTAACTGCAGCCTCTTAGTTATGGCAAGCTTAGCTTAGTGAGTGCGGAGGAGATAGGGATATTAAGATTTATGTTTGACATGCAGAGCGCGCGCATAAACAAAAGAGTGAGCGTAAATAACAACAAAGACGCATGATTGCATTCAAATTATTTTATATCTAGCGGCAGTCATAAGAGCGTCGCGCGAGTTACCATACCACCAGAGTATGGCACAACAGCCCCCGCCAAACCCCCTCGATTGGTGAACTAAAACACACAACAATGCGGTCAGCACAGCCAGCTATTCCAGCAACTCCCACACAGCAAAATACAAATTCGCCCGATCAGCACATTCCACGTGCTACTACCCAGAATCAAGCCACTGCTCCAGCAGGAAACGAATCAGCAAAACAGCAACAATGTCGCAACTTTATTGCGACATAACATAAACACATATACACATATACATTGTACATTAGTCTTAAGCTCTCATATATATATCACTTTCGGCTTCTCCGGTCAGGCAGAATAAACTTGCCACTCAAACAAATCAGACGTCTGTTCTTCATTCTTCAATTCAACAAATTCGCTAAGGCTCTTCGCTGGATCTAAGACACCACGACTGTAAACCCGCTCAAGGCTCCAAGCGGTAACTGGCGCAGCCGGTAAACAGAATGGAATTTACCATTATAACATTACTCTTATCGTAAGTAATGTGAAAGTGCAAGATATGTAAACGTATATCAAGAAAAAGAAAATATATGTATATAAAAAAAAAGAGGAGATAAAACTAAAATATCAAGTTCAACAATAAACACAAATCTAATGGCTTCAAATTATATAAACCAATCAAATAAAAAATTTTTTTTTCTTCGTACAAAATATATACTTGTGTGTGATGACGGCTCAACAAAGAGTGCATGCAACTGTTGTGTTAAGTTAATGTGTGTAAAATACAACCAAAACAAAATATACCCCATTACCAATTGTCAGTGAACTATGTGTAAATGAAATCAACGCGATTCACATTTGCGCAAGTTTACGCAGACAAACAAAACAAGTGGAAACGTTGCAGTCGGACGCAACCGACTGCGGTATACTCGATACCAGTATTAAAAATTTTGATGCCCATCCATGTGGGATGTCAATTGCTATCTTCATACCAAATATGGTGACTCTAGCTCGAAGTTTGTATAAAGTGGGGAAAGGGGGGCTGGGGGCGGTATGGGTGGAATTGCATCCAAATTTTTGATGCAGATCTTTGTGGGATGTCAATTGCTATCTTCATAACAAATTTGGTGACTCTAGCTCAAAGTTTGTATAAAGTGGGGAGAGGGGGGCTATGGGGCTGGGGGCGGTATGGTTGGGCGTGGCATCCAAATAATTGATGCAGATCCTTGTGGTATGTCAAATGCTCTCTTCATACCAAATTTGGTGACTCTAGCTCGAAGTTTGTATAAAGTGGGGAAAGGGGGGCTGGGGGCGGTATGATTGGGCGTGGCATCCAAATTTTTGCTGCAGATCCTTGTGGAATGTCAAATGCTACCTTCATACCAAATTTGGTGACTCTAGCTCAAAGTTTGTATAAGGTGGGGAAAGGGGGGCGGAATGGATGGGCTAGGCTCCAAAACTTTGATGCAGATTGTTGGGGGTCGTTGCCAGCTATCTTCCTACTAAGTTTGGTGGCTCAAGCTCCACTACTCTGGAATATACACGCATTCCCGTTTTTGACGAAGCGTTGGGGCAGATGGGGGTGGCTAGGGCGGTATTGGTGGGCGTGGCATCCAAACTTTGGATGCAGTTTTTGGGGGGTCATCATCACCTATCTTGGCACCAAATTTGGTGGCTATAGCTCAAAAACTGTGGGAGATATAGGCTATTTTGACTTTAAAATGCGGGGGGGCTGGGGGCGGAATGGGTGGGCGTGGCTCCAAAATTTTTGATGCAGTTTTTTGGGGGTTGCTAGTAGCTATCTTCTCACCAAATTTGGTAGTTCTAGCTGTCAGGATGTGCGAAATATGTGGATTTATCGGTTTTGAGTTATCGAATTTATCGATTTGCGAGCCCCCCAGTTATCGTAGAACCCCCATCTTGACACTTTAATTTACTTTCCCATAGATAAAGAGAATTGGAAAGTTTCAAGTCTCTAGCTTGAAGGGTGTGGAAAAAAGTTGCGTTCATACAGACGGACAGACGGACAGACACCATGACGGACATTGCACAAACCCAATATACTCTTTACCTTCGGTATCGAGTATAATCACCGGAGATATCGAATTTTATCGCTTGAAGCTAGGTCAGTATAACAGTGAAGTAAAACGATTGTTACAACGCACAGTGGCGCCCGTAGAACAAGTCAAGTGTCAAAAATCAAAAATTGCATGTGCCTCTAAAAAATATTGAATGAACCTACTTTATAGGAAATTTTCCAGCGATTTCAAATCTGCAATCCATAATGTAACCGGATTTTTTGTTTAGAAGATATAGCTTTTCAAAGTTGTCTCATTTTTTGTGTTACATAAAAATCACAATTTTAAGGTAATTTGGTCGGCTTTGAGATACAATATCTCAAAAACTAAGTTACGGATCGTCATTATTTTTGGTTCTATTGATAGATCTATTTATTAAGAAAAGAATAAAAAAAAATTATACTGTTTGCTTTGCGTTTGGCCAGGCAATTCAATATTTACCAACTATCCACTTTTTCTCAACTTTGATGGAAAATAAAAAAAAATTATATCACATTATATCGGCTATTTTTATACTCGATACCGAAGGTAAAGAGTATATTGGGTTTGTGCAATGTCCGTCATGGTGTCTGTCCGTCTGTCCGTCTGTCTGTCTGTCCGTCTGTCCGTCTGTCCGTCTGTATGAACGCAACTTTTTTCCACACCCTTCAAGCTCTTTATCTATGGGATAGTAAATTAAAGTGTCAAGATGGGGGTTCTACGATAACTGGGGGGCTCGCAAATCGATAAATTCGATAACTCAAAACCGATAAATCCACATATTTCGCACATCCTGACAGCTAGAACTACCAAATTTGGTGAGAAGATAGCTACTAGCAACCCCCAAAAAACTGCATCAAAAATTTTGGAGCCCCGCCTACCCATTCCGCCCCCAGCCCCCCCCGCATTTTAAAGTCAAAAAAGCCTATATCTCCCACAGTTTTTGAGCTATAGCCACCAAATTTGGTGCCAAGATAGGTGATGATGACCCCCCAAAAACTGCATCCAAAGTTTGGATGCCACGCCCACCAATACCGCACTAGCCACCCCCATCTGCCCCAACGCTTCGTCAAAAACGGGAATGCGTGTATCTTCCAGAGTAGTGGAGCTAGAGCCACCAAATTTAGTAGGAAGATAGCTGGCAACAACCCCAAAAGAACTGCATCAAAGTTTTGGAGCCACGCCCACCCATTCCGCCCCCAGCCCCCCCCGCATTTTAAAGTCAAAAAAGCCTATATCTCCCACAGTTTTTGAGCTATAGCCACCAAATTTGGTGCCAAGATAGGTGATGATGACCCCCCAAAAACTGCATCCAAAGTTTGGATGCCACGCCCACCCATTTCGCCCCCCCTTCCCCACTTTTTACAATTTTCGAGCTAGAGTCACCAAATTTGGTATGAAAATAGCAATTGACATTTCACAAAGATCTGCATCAAAAATTTGGATGCCATGCCCACCCATACCGCTCCCAGCCCCCCTTTCCCCACATTTAACAATTTTCGAGCTAGAGTCACCAAATTTGGTATGAAGATAGCAATTGACATTCCACACAGATCTGCATCAAAACTTTGGATGCCACGCCCACCCATACCGCCCCAGCCCCCCTTTCCCCACATTTAACAATTTTCGAGCTAGAGTCACCAAATTTGGTATGAAGAAAGCAATTGACATTCCACAAAGATCTGCATCAAAAATTTGGATGCCACGCCCACCCATACCGCCCCCAGCCCCCCTTTCCCCACATTTAACAATTTTCGAGCTAGAGTCACCAAATTTGGTATGAAGGTAGCAATTGACATTCCACAAAGATCTGCATCAAAACTTTGGATGCCACGCCCACCCATACCGCCCCCAGCCCCCCTTTCCCCACATTTAACAATTTTCGAGCTAGAGTCACCAAATATGGTATGAAGGTAGCAATTGACATTTCGCAAAGATCTGCAGTAAAATTTGGATGCCACACCCAATCATACCGCCCCCAGCCCCCCTTTCAACAGCTCTTACAAACTTTCAGCTAGAGTCACCAAATTTGGAAGGAAGATAGTTGGTGGCATCGGAGAATCTTTAAGGCAGCGTACACCTTTGTCCCATCCGTACCCCTTTGCAATCGGGCCTCTTTTTACCTGTTTTAATACTGGTATCGAGTATGCCGCAGTCGGTTGCGTCCGACTGCAACGTTTCCACTTGTTTTAAATTAATTTCTTTGATTATTCCTCTATTAAATGCAAAAAGTTTCATGTGCCCGTTTTTGCCCCTTTTTTTTTAAATGTAAAAAAAGTGAAAAAAGTCATAGGAAAAAAATGTGTTGCATGCATTTTTGGGCAATTTATGACATATAACCGTGAAAACCCATTTTTGTTGTTGTTGTTACGTTCGTTATTGTGAAGATACTTGACTTTTGTTTTTCATTCTGTAATGCTTACCTGAGATCATTTGTCAAATCCTGGTCCCTAAATTCAGGTGCAGTTACAGGATATACAAATAAATTACCAGGTACGCACCAAATACAGAAAATTCATTGAATGTAATTACGAGTTCCACCTAACCATGGTTGACGGAAAAGTGGTCAACGAACTGACAAACAGAAGGTCAACTTTGTCATGCCCAATTTGCAAAAAGACGCAAAAAAAACTTCGACAATTTAAGTAATTCTGCAAATGAAGAAAATTATGAGTTTGGGATCTCACCCTTGCATGCAAGAATAAGGTGTATGGAGTTCTTGCTGAAATTAGCGTATACGCTTCCACAAGAGGATGAAAACTTTGACGAAAACACATCAAACAAAGATAAGGAAAATATCAGAAAGAAGCGAATACAGGATGCGTTTTTCAAACAAGTTGGACTTAAAGTAGACTGCCCAAGTACGGATACGGAAACTCAAACGATGCAAACACTTCAAGGAGATTTTTTGAGAATGATGAAGCTGTAACTCAGATCACAGGGATAAACAACCAAATCGTTAAGAGATTGGGAACGATCTTAAATGTTTTGAACTGCAAGGAAAAAGTTGATTCTGCCAAATATGGAGAATATGCTTCAAAAACTGCATCACTTTTAGCAGAATTATATCCGCAGAAAAAGTTGACCTCGACAGTCCATAAAATATTGGCGCATGGCAAGGATATAATTGAGTATCAGTCTTTGCCAATTGGAGAGCTCTCTGAAGAAGCACAAGAGTCCCTTAATAAGTTTTATAAAAAATACAGATTGCTAAACACTTTCAAAGCTTCAAGGGTGAGACACAATGAGGACCTCTTCAACATGTTAGCAGCATCTTCAGATCCACTAATTTCATCACTGAGGCATGTTAAGTCACGAAAAGAATTAGAAAATACTTATAGTTCAGAGATGATTTCTCTTTTAGATATACCATCTTTTACGGATTGTGATGAATATTTTACAAAAAATTAATAAAAAAAAAAAAAAAAAAAAATTATTTTTTTTAATATTAGTTTTAGATTATAAAAACCATTAAAACGAAACAATAAAAATCAATAAATTTAAAAAATATTTTTTTTCCTTCCCGTAAAGTTGATTTTTCCACAAATTTCAACTTTGCATACCCATAAGTAGGCACAGAAAAATCGTAGAATTCATTTCAAACGCTCATTTTATAGGTTGATTAATTATCTATCATAAATTGTTCGATTATCTCATTTGGTTCAAAAGTTATGATTTTTGATATGAAAAAACTCAAATGGCCCCACTGTGCAACGTTCCAGTGTCTATACAAAGTATAGAATTCAATTAAATTTAATATACCAACTTATATTAATTTAAAAGAATATTCAGACTGCTTAGTTTTATTTCATTATTAAATGCACTAAAGCAGCGTCTATGTAACTATTATATAATATGCAAAATAGAAGACAACTATATATAATGTTGCTTCAATTATTAAGTCGAAAATCGACTTAATTTTCTTGTGTTTAAAAAACAACAAATAAAAATTAAAATACGTTGATCGTTATTTAAATATTTAAATAATAGCAATTCAATTTTATTATAACTTATCATAAAATACGTATATAAAATGAACTATATATAAGTAATTTTAAATGAATGTATATATATAGAATACGAAAATCAAAATATTGAAAAACTCACTGATTCAAAAAGTAACTTTCGATTTTATTATTATCCTTAATATAAACAATATTAAAAAATTCACTGAAACGAAATTTAACTTTCTTTGTTCACATTAAATATGAACTAAAATGCAAAACCAATGCTCTTACCATTGTATGCAGAAACATAATGTTGGAAAGAGCATTACAGTTATTCCTCTAAGCAACAGACACCGAGCTCTAACATACAACGCTTGCACTTAAGAGCTAGGTATGGGTGGTGCAAATTAGGCAATGCCATTCCCTTAACTGCAGCCTCTTAGTTATGGCAAGCTTAGCTTAGTGAGTGCGGAGGAGATAGGGAAATTAAAATTTATGTTTGACATGCAGAGCGCGCGCATAAGCAAAAGAGTGAGAGTAAATAACAACAAAGACGCATGATTGCATTCAACTTATTTTATATCTAGCGGCAGTCATAAGAGCGACGCGCGGGCTGATTAAGCTTTATGCAGCTCTTTGTGATGCAGACATGCATATATTCCCTCAGCTGTGCATGCTGCTTGCAGTGAGTACCATAAACAGTCATATTTCTTCTTCTTTGTTCTTCTCTATGTTATCATACTGTGGCTACAAAATATAAGAAAACTTTGTTTGGAAAGCAATCGATGCGTAAAATATTAAATTTTTTTATACCCTGAACCATGAAATGGATAAAAAAAAGGGTATAATTGTTTTGAGCAGGCAGAAAGAAGCATCTCCAACCCCATATAAAATATATATATTCTTGATCAGCATCAACAGCCATGTCGATATAGCCATGACCTTCTGTCCTTCTGTCCGTCTGTCCGTCCGTTCGTCCGTCCGTATGAACGCGTCAATTTCAAAGACTAAAAGACCTGGAGACTTCAAATTTGGAACATAACTTCTCCCAAGCCATAGGCAGATCAACTTTATTTCAAACTATCGATAACTATTCTTGCTTTCGATATATGTACACATGGAATCGATAACGAAAAAATCTCGAATTAAGAAAATTTAAAAATAAAAATTGAAACTATGGATAACTTTATAACTTACATGAAAATTTGATCCAAATCGGTTAAGAAACACTGGAGATATTTTAAATTAAAGTTAAAGTCATGAAAAACTCACTTCGGCAAGTCATTTAATACACGGGTTCAGGGTATCTTTTAGTCAGGATTTCTCGACTAAAACCTTTTTACTTGTTTTCAGATTCGCTCGCGCATCGCTCTTCATGTTCGGCGCTAGATGACAAATTATTTTTAAATCGCGCCTTCGTTGTTGGCTATTTCGGCTAATTCTCTTATCTATGCGCGCGCTCTGCAAGTCAAACAAAGAGCGTAGTATCGCTACCTTCTTCACATGCACTGAATCAATGCAAAACATATCTAAGAGGCGGCAGTTAAGTGAATTGTATATTGCCTTTAGCTTTAATTTAGAGTGTGTGCGGAGGAGCTAGGGTTATTAAACTTTATGATTGATTTGCAATGCGCGCACATAAAATAGAGAGTGAACGTAAATGAGCAACAACAAAGGCGCATGATCGGAGCGAGATTACAAATTATCTGATTATCCTAAGAGCAACACACGCGCTTATGTGAACGCCCTTTGCTTATCCAAAATTGTATATCAATAATATATCAATAAATGTTAGCGTGTTACTTTTTGTCCAAGTTACATAAGCAGCAAGTAGGCGAATCCACCCCCAAAACATATTCTGGTGTGGGAAATTTTTCTAGACGCACCAAGTTTTGTTATGTTGTTGTTGTTTTTTAAAAATCAATGACACGAACAAAAAGTAGCAGTGCGGGCCCAACAACAAAACTGACAACAACAACAAACGCTACTTGGGTCGTAAATCAATTCTCACAGGCACACAAATTTGAAAAGAAAAAGAATATGCACTGTGCGAAGTGATACATGTACATAAAATTATGAAAATTATTTTCAAGCGCATTGTTCACTTAATTGTGTATGCACTTATTTATTAAGAAGCAGAAATCCGTTTCGTTTTTGCAAGTGTCGAACCTTTTCTTATGACTTTGCTTGTGCGACGCGAAGGCGTCACTGCGCATTTGTTTTGTTTTTGTATTCTCGCTCGCGATCAAACCCTTAGCTTGTGCGACAATCAGGCGACAGTATTGGAATGGGTACTTGTTGTAATTGTAATTTGTTTATTTTTAAATGGGTAAAAAGTGCTCCAAATCGTATGGGAGGTACTTGAAGGAGTTGTCCAAATAAAAATTCCCTTCTTAGTGCTCACCTCCTACCTGCATGGAAAATTGTGTGAAAATTTCAGCCTTCTAGCTCTTTTCGTTTAGGCTGTGGCTTTTCCATTCTAGTAAGGACAAACTCTTTTATATATATAGATGATTGGTCATCTTTTGTTTTGGCTTTTTTTTCATGCTGAAGCCAAACTATGTTTATATTGACAATTTCGCGTTTTTGGCGTGGTTGGGATAGTTTGTTTACAATTATTAATAATTGGGTTGATGTGAATAAAGACATTGTTTACAATTAGTTTGCGATATGCATAAGTAGTTTGGTGTGGATACAGATATTATTAACAAATAGTTTGAGATATGCATAAGTTGTTTGGTGTGGTTATGGATATCTTACTATGTATGCGCATACCAAAGTACATACGTTCATTTGGTCTGCGCGTGTAAGTAATAAGTATATATGTATATAGTATAAGTAGTAAGCCAGCCTCTTTAAGTGCATTTAGCGTGTTAAATTGGTTCTTGACACACCTGCTTGGCTATTTCTTCCCAAAAATGTTCAACAACATTAAGATCTGGGCTCAGTGCAGGCGTTTGCACAAGTTTCAGGCAGTAATGGATTAAACAAAGCTTTGCAACGCCTGATGTGTGCTTCGGATCTTTGCTTGATATAATGCAAAGTTGCTCGCGGTACCCAATGTCTCTGCACTTTGCTATTTGTTTTGCATCAAAAGATCTATATAACGAAATTTATTAATTATTCCATCTAAAAAATTAAAGTTTTCTACTCCAGCACTGGACATACAGTCCCAAATCATCACAGAACCTCCGCATAACTTCACCGTGGCCTTTGTGTTTTTTTTTTTTTTTTGTATCAAATTCGGCATTTGGTTTTAGCCACTCACTCACACACACACACACACACACACACACACACACACACACACAAACACACACACACACACACACACACACACACACACACACAGACACACACACAAACACACACACAAACACAGAACCCAAAAAGGTGAGCTCCTGATCCAGCTGAGCAAATCTGGAGAGGGCACAACGGCGATTAGGAACCTTCTTGGTGAGTCCCTCGGGGAGCAAGTGGAAGTCCGGGCGCTCTCACAGCGAGTCACAGTCGAGTGCAGGAATTTGGACGAAATCACCACTAAGGAGGACATATGCGAGGTCTTGAAAAAGCAGCTGCATATAGAAGCTATCTTGGTGGAAGATATCCATTTAAGAAAGGCTTACGGTTCGACGCAGACGGCTTCCATCAAGCTGCCTGTGGACGAAGCTAGGAAGGCTCTTGCCGCTGGAGTCGTGAAGGTCGGTTGGGCTGTTTCCCGAATAAGGGAATGGATTACAGTCAAGAGTTGCTTCAAATGCATGGAGTTCGGCCACTTTGCAAGAGAATGCAAGAGCACAGTGGACAGGTCTAAGCAATGCCGTAGATGCGGACAAGAAGACCACATTGCAAAGGACTGCACAACAAAGCCACAGTGCATGCTGTGCATGAGTAATAAAACAAGGGCTGACCATGCGGCTGGCAGTGGAAAATGTCCAGTATTTCGGAGAGCACTTGCGCAACGAAGATGAAGATTACACAGCTAAATCTTAATCACTGTGCGGCAAGTGAGGCAAGGGAGAAGCATACTGACATAGCTCTTATCTGCGAGCCATTCAAAAGGATACCAGGGACCGGATGGGTAGCCAGCAGAGACGGTAAGACAGCCATTTGGTCCATAAACACGCCACCCCGAGAAGTCAATACAGACCACAACGGATTTGTTAAGGCACGGATAAGCAGCGTTACATTCTACAGCTGTTACGCACCGCCAAGCTGGGGACTGGGAGAGTTCAAAAACATGCTGGAGGAAATCGTGGATGATGCACGCGGACGATCCCCGATAGTTATAGCTGGCGACTTCAACGCATGGGCAGTAGAATGGGGCAGCAGAGAGACGAACCGCAGGGGCTTCTGCTTTTTGGAAGAGTTCTCTGCACTGGATGTTACTCTCATGAATGATGGGAAATCGCTTACTTAGCGAAAAGCCGGTTGTGGCTCTATAATTGACCTAACCCTGATGAGCTGCTCGTTGGGAAGGGGGGTTAAATGGAAAGTAAGTGAAGAGTTCACCTTCAGTGACCACCAGGCCATTTACTATGAACTGCGCAGAAGCTCGGCAGCGATGCCACCCAAGCTAACAGGACCGAAGTGGAAAGATAGCTGTCTGGACGAGCAAACTTTTGTGGACCTGCTAAATTATCTGGAATGGGAAAGTGGCCCTGCAGAGGATATGGCAAACCAACTAGGAAGAAACCTAGCTGATGCTTTTGACGCATCCATGCCTAGGCGGAAACCAAGCAGGCGTGGATCACCTTGCTACTGGTGGAATGACGAGATTAGCCAGCTGAGGAAAAAGTGCATACGTGCAAGGCGACTCTTCCAAAGAGCCAGAGATCGCCCGGACTTTGACCGCAGAGCCGAAGACTTCCGGAGGGCTAAGCGGGATTTGAAGCATAGCATCAAGCGCAGTAAAGCCAACTGCTTTCGCCAGATATGTGAAGAGGCCGACATCAACCCCTGGGGAACGGCCTGTAAGGTGGTAACCAAGAAAGTAAAGAGCCAAACCACGCCAAGGACCACACGCCCAGTGGAGCTACGGAAAATCGTAGTGGCCTTGTTTCAACAGCACCCTCGGGTGCAAACGGAAAGCCCCCCACTTGACTCGGAGCACATAAGCCCGGTGACGACTGACGAGGTGACGGCAGCAAGCAGACAGATTGGTGACCCAAAGACCCCAGGGTCTGACGGTATACCAAACAAAGTTCTAAAGCTCGAAATAGCCGCAAAGCCCCAGGAATTTGCGGACACTTACACTCGCTGTGTTCAGGAGGGAGTATTCCCAAAAGTATGGAAAGTTCAGCGACTCATCCTGCTGCCAAAAGGAGACAAACCAGTCGAAGAACCCTCGGGCTTTAGACCGATTTGTCTGCTCGACACGGCGGGCAAGATCCTGGAAAAAATCATATTCGCAAGACTGCTTAATATCCTGGACGCCAAACACGCACTTTCGGAAGCCCAATTCGGATTCCGCAAGGCACGGTCAACGGTGGACGCGATCAAGGCAATGGTCGATATCGCAACAAAAGCGATTGAAGGGATAAAATAAAAGAATACTGCGCAGTAATAACGCTGGATATTCGGAACGCGTTCAACTCGGCGAGCTGGACGCGCATCCTAAATGCCCTTAGAAGAATTGCAATTTCGCCCTATCTAATGAGAATTCTAACGAGTTATCTTTCAGACAGGACTATGGAATACGTCACAGAGGATGGAATTAAGCGATTTAACGTCACTGCAGGTGTTCCACAGGGCTCAGTATTGGGACCCCTCCTGTGGAACGTGATGTACGACGAAGTACTCAGACTGCGCCTGCCACAGGGATGTAACCTTATTGGCTTAGCAGATGACCTGGCCCTAGTAGTTGTGGCAAAACAGATACGAGAAGTAGAAGAAGCAGCTAATGAAGCTATTAAGATAATAGCATCATGGATGCGGGCTGCAAGCCTGGAACTAGCAGAGCACAAGACAGAGGCAGTTCTGATAACGAGCAGGAAAAAGACTGAATTTATGGAGGTGGAGGTTGGTAATGTTACCATCAAATCCAAGCCATACATCAAGTACCTAGGAGTTATACTGGATAACAGGCTGGGTTACCCGCCTCACATCGAGTATGTCGATATAAAGGCAGCAAAATAACAGGAAGTTCTCTCTCGGATGCTGTCAAACCTGGGAGGACCCAAGGGTGGAAGGCAACTACTTCTTGGAAAAGTAGTGGCGTCACTTGCTTTGTATGCTGCACCGATTTGGGTGGCAGCCCTAGACGGAAATATGAGCCTTCGGAGGAAGCTGGCAGCGCCGTACCGGCTAAGCGCACTAAGAGTGATCTCGGGATTCCTTACGGTTTCGGATGACGCTGCACTTGTGCTAGCGAACATGATGCCTGTGGACCTACTAGCCCGCGAGATGACGGAAATTCACGCCTAGCGGAAGTCTATGGGAGGCATCGCACCGCCCGAATCTGTTAGGAGGTCGGAGAGACAGGCTTCCCTGGCCATGTGGCAGGCCAGGTGGACCTTCTCAACCAAAGGTAGATGGACGTATAGGCTCATCCCAAGAATCCAGGAGTGGATAGAACGACGAGGAGGATCTACTAACTTCCATCTGACGCAGTTCCTTACCGACCACGGAGGGTATAGGAAATACATGTTTAAGTACAGGCACGAGGAGACGCCGCAATGTCCGGTCTGTCTGGGCTGCGCGGAAGATCCTGAGCATGTCCTGTACCACTGCCCGAGATATCTAGCAGGAGCAACACCCCTACCACCAGTGGAAGAGCTGGTGTCGTACATGTTGGAATCCGACTCAAACTGGAATGCGGTACTCCAGAGGATCGTCTGCATCCAGAAGGATCTCCGTAGGTGCGAAAGAGAGCGATGCGAAGCACTGAGCGATACTTATGTAGAAAGAAGGATGGTCCAAGAACTGGATGAATAAGAAGACGGCCTTTTAAGGCATCCCATCCCCGAGAAGTAATACTTAATCGTGAGGTGCAGGCTGAAAGAGCGCGTCGCTGTGGTCAAGTGCTTCAGATGCCTAGAATTTGGACATAAGGCCCGCAACTGCAGCAGCGAGATTGATAGATCAAAGATGTGCAGGAGGTGTGGTCAGGAGGGCCACATAGCCAAGGATTGTCGGAGCGACCCTCAGTGCATGTTCTGCAAAGATATGAACAATGAGTGGAGGCACGTGGCGGGAAGTGGGCGTTGTCCACTATTCAGGAAGGCTCTTCAACAGCCAAAATGAATTGTGTTCAACTAAATCTTAACCACTGCGAGGCGGCTCAGGCACTACTGAGACAAACGGCGAGGGATTTGCATACGGATGTCGCATTGATTTGCGAGCCGTATAGGAGGATCCCAGGGAACGGATGGGCAGTCAGCAAATGCGGGAAGGCAGCTATATGGACAGTAGAGTCACCACCACAGGACGTGAATGGGAGGAGTGAGGGATTTGTGCGGGCAAAGCTCAAAGGCATCACCTTTTACAGTTGCTACGCACCACCGAGCTGGGATCTTGGTCGCTTCCAGAGCATGGTAGCAAGCCTGGTGGAGGACGCACGCGGAAGGACCCCCCTGGTCTTAGCGGGCGACTTCAACGCATTGGCGCATGAGTGGGGAAGTAGGCTGACGAATGCCAGAGAAGCCTTCTTGGTGGAGTCCCTAGCACTGCTGGACGTAGTCTTGGCCAACGATGGGTGCACGGAGACATATCACAGAGATGGAGGTGGATCAATTATTGATTTAACGTACCTCAGCAGTTCTCTCTGTAGAAAAACGAAGTGGAGGGTGGGTAGTGAATTCACGCATAGTGATCACCATGCGATTCACTACAGGATTGGAGGCGTGAAGAGGCAGCCACCGAAACTGACAGGCCCGAAATGGAAGGACAGCAACCTGGATGAAGAAACGTTAGCGGAGTTCGTACGGAACGCTAATTGCTCACCCCCACCGGGGGAGAGCAAGGCGGACAAGCTCTCCAAGCTTTTAGACAAAGCATGTGACTGCTCCATGCCAAGAAGAAAACAAAGCAGAAGAGGAGCACCCTGCTACTAGTGGACTGAGGAGATAAGAATACTGAGGAATGAGTGTCTACGAACTAGAAGGCAATATCAACGGGCCAGAGGACACCTGAACCACCGATCCAAGGAGGAAGCGTTTAAAGTGGCGAAACGTGCGCTTAAACAGAGCATCAAAGCCAGAAAGAGGGAGTGCTTCCGGAAAATTTGCGACGAGGCGGAGGTCGACCCGTGGGGTACGGCCTACAAAGTGGTGACTAGGAGGTTGAGAGGTCAGACCACGCTGCGCGTGACATGCCTAAGACTGCTGGGCACTATCGTGGAGGCATTATTTCCTCACGATCCGGTGAGACGTGTGCAAGAGCAGGGGCATCACGTTGGTCTGCCTGAACCTGTACGACCGGAGGAAGTGATCTTGGCAGCGGGCCAGTTTGGCGACAGGAAGGCACCGGGCCCCGACGGCGTCCCCAACAGTGTCCTGAAGAGGATCTCGCTGGTAAGACCGGACATCATGGCAGAGGTTTACAACGAGTGCTTGCTGGAGGGAGTGTTTCCAAAGCAATGGAAACGGCAGCGCCTTGTACTGCTGCTCAAGGGGACGAAGCCCGTGGAAGAACCCTCAGGATACCGCCCAATATGCCTGCTGAGCACGGTGGGTAAAGTATTCGAGAGGATAATCTACGGTCGCTTGCTGAAAGTAGCCGAGGAGAATGGAGCACTTTCGGAGCACCAGTTTGGCTTCCGAAAAGCCAGGTCAACGGTGGACGCAATAGAGATGGTGGTGGATATAGCTTCAAAGGCAATCGCAGGAGCAAGATGGCGATGGGGGACGAAGGAGTACTGTGCGGTGGTAACGTTGGACATAAGAAACGCGTTCAACACGGCCAGATGGTCACGGATTCAGGATGTGCTCGCTCGAATAGGAGTTCCGGACTACCTCCTACGAATAATCAGCAGTTATCTGTCGGAGAGGGTGCTCGAGTACGACACGGACGATGGCTTGAAGCGGCACAACGTTACGGCGGGTGTTCCACAAGGATCGGTCCTCGGACCACTCCTTTGGAACTTGATGTACGACGACGTCCTGAGACTGCAATTTCCAAATGGGTGCAGACTAATCGGTTTCGCAGACGACCTAGCGCTTGTGGTAGTGGCCAAAAAGGTCGAGCAGGTGGAAGCGGCCGTTAGCGCGGCAGCCGACACGATCGCGGAGTGGCTCGAGCAGGCCGGACTGGAACTAGCATGTCATAAGACGGAGGCAGTGCTCATTACGAGCAGGAAGGTGTTGGAGTTCGCTACCTTCAGAGTGGGCAATGCGCTCGTGAAGTCGAAGGAAGCCATTAAGTATATCGGTGTCATGGTCGACAACCGATTGAACTTTGGAGCTCACATCAGGTATGTCACAGGATAGGCGCTAAGGACGCAAGCGGCACTGGCAGGCATGCTGCCGAACATTGGAGGACCGAAAGCAGGTAGAAGACGACTGCTATCACAAGTATTTTCGTCTATTCTACTGTATGCAGCGCCTATATGGGCATCAGCGGTGACCACAAATAGTGGCATGAAGAAGAGGCTGGCGGCGCCATACAGGCTTTCGGCGCTACGCGTGATATCTGCGTTCAGGACGGTTTCCGAAGACGCAGCCCTGGTGCTGGCTGGGATGGTGCCGGTGGACATCCTGGCTAAGGAGGCGAAGAGGATCCGCATAGCACGGCGAGACACGGACGTGTCCGCTGCAGAGGCCAAGAAGGAGGCAAGACAGGAATCCCTGATCACAGGACAGGTGGACTTCCACCTAACGCAATTCCTCACGGGCCACGGAGGACACAGGAAGTGTCTCCACCGCTTCAAACACGAGGACAGCCCGGTGTGCCAGTGCGGCCAAGGGGAGGATGAGGACCCGGAGCACGTTCTGTACAGCTGCAGACGATACGCTGGAAGAACAAGAACAGTGCCATCAACGGAGAACTTGCTGAAGTTCATGCTGGAGTCGGAGGACAACTGGGAGAGTATGCGTCAGCTCATAATAGGCATCCAGATTAATCTGAGACGATGTGAGAAAGAGCGACGTGAAAGGTTGTTAGCCTAAGCAGGCTACCGCCCCCCGCGAAGTAATACTTTGCGGTGGATCCCGCGGAGGATGCGGTGTGTGTGGGGGGGTGAGTTTAGTACGTAGGCGTCGACGGTGTCGATGAGTCGTGCATATTGGTGGACCGCCAATATCTTTTGAAGATTCTCACCTCCCGGCGGCGACCAAAAAAAAAAAAAAAAGAAAAGACACACACACACACACAAATACACACACACAAAAAAACACACACACACACACACACACATACACACACACACACATATACACACACAAACACACACACACACACAAGATGCGCTCAATCCATCAACCGATGCGGGACTCGATTGAGAGCATCAGGGCACTCTACGAGCTGGTAGCTATACAGCTACACGGCAGTAGGGCGAAGGCAGTGATACGGACGCACCAAGCTTCCCAGACGTCGCCAATCTTTGGAAAGGCCATCGATGGTAAGAGGAAGCAAAATCCTGGAGCGTGTACACCCTTTACCAAGAGGAGTAAGGGTGTGGCGACCACGCAGGCTTCGACCTCCACCCAAGCGACAGAGGACCCAGGATCGAAGAGTGCTCCGAAAGCTCCCCAATGCAAGGAAAAATATAGCGAAAAATTGACTACGGTACGGAAGAAGAATAAAAGGGAGCGCAACCCAGGCAAAAGACGTATGGCAGAAAAGAGCAGACCAGATGCCATTGTCATATCTGCTAAAGGAGAGGTAACTTACTCCGAAATACTTAAGAAAGTGAAGGCAGACGGATTGCTAATCTGTGCTGGCCAGGCAGTTTTGGAAATCAGGAGAACTCAAAAAGGTGAACTCCTGATTCAACTTAATAAATCTGGAGAGGGCACATCGACGATAAGAAACCTTCTTGGTGAGTCCCTCGGGGAGAAAGCGGAAGTCCACGCGCTCTCACAGCGATTGACGATCGAGTGCCGGGATCTGCACGAGATAACCACGAAGTAGGACATATACGAGCCCTTGAAAGCAAAGCTCCTTTTAGATGCCATCTTGGTGGAAGATATCCATCTAAGAAAGGCATGCGGGTCGACACAGACAGCTTCAATAAAGTTGCCCGTGGACGACGCTAAGAAGGCTCTTGAGGCTGGAGTCGTGAAGGTAGGCTGAGCGGTTTCCCGAATAAAGGAATAGGTTACCGTCAAGAGCTGCTTTAAATGCATGGAGTTCGGCCACTTTGCAAGAGACTGCAAGATCACAGTGGACAGGTCTAAGCAATGCCGGAGATGCGGACAGCAGGAGCCCATCGCGAAGGACTGCACAGCAAAGCCACAGTGCATGCTGTGCACATATAATAAAACAGTGGACAATGCCCAGTATTTCGGAGAGCACTTGCGCAACGAAGATGAAGATTACACAGCTAAATCTAAATCACTGTGAGACTGCCTAGGCCCTTCTGTTACAGTCGGCACGGGAAAAACGAACTGACGTAGCTCTGATCTCTGAGCCATTCAAAAGGATACCAGGGAGCGGATTAGTGGCCAGCAGAGACGGTAAGACAGCCATATGGTCAATAAGCCCGCCCCCCCCGTGAAGTCAATACAGACCACGACGGATTTGTTAGGGCACGGATAAGCAGCGTTACATTCTACAGCTGTTACGCACCTCCAAGCTGGGTTCTGGGAGAGTTTAAAAACATGCTAGAAGAAATTGTGGATGACGCACGTGGACGATTCCCGCAAGTTATAGCTGGCGACTTTAACGCATGGGCTGTGGAATGCGGCAGCAGAGAGACGAACCGCAGGGGCTTCTGCCTGTTGGAAGAGTTCTCCGCACTGGATGTAATTCTGATGAATGACGGGAAATCGCTTACTTATCGGAAAGCTGGTAGTGGTTCAATCATTGACCTCACCCTGATGAGGTTCACCTTCACCGACCACCAAGCCATCTACTTTGAGCTGCACAGAAGCTTATCAAAGAAGCCGCCTAAGCAAACAGGACCGAAGTGGAAAGACAGCTGACTGGACGCGCAAACTTTCGTGGACCTGCTAGGCTATCCGGATTGGGAAAGTGGCAATTCATAGGATATGGCAAAGCAACTAGGAAGGAACATAGCTGAGGCGACTCTCTCAGAGGGCCAGTGACCGCCCGGAATTTGACAGTAGGGCCAACGACTTCCGGAGGGCTAAGCGGGAACTGAAGCATAGCATCATGCGCAGTAAAGCCAATTGCTTTCGCCAAATATGCGACGAGGCCGCCATCAACCCATGGGGAACTGCGTATAAGGTGGTAACCAAAAAGGTTAAGAGCCAATCCACGCTAAGGACTACATGCCCAGTGGAGCTACGAAAAATCGTAGTGGCTCTGTTCCTATAGCACCCACGGGAGCAGTTGGAAAGCCCCCCACTTGACTCGGAGCACATAAGCCCGGTGACGACTGACGAGGTGACGGCAGCAAGTAGACAGATTGGTGACCGAAAGACCCCAGGGTCTGACGGTATACCAAACAAAGTTCTAAAGCTCGCAATAGCCGCAAAGCCCCAGGAATTTGCAGACACTTACACTCGCTGTGTTCAGGAGGGAGTATTCCCAAAAGTATGGAAAGTCCAGCGACTCATCCTGTTGCCAAAGGGAGACAAGCCAGCTGAAGAATCATCGGGCTTCAGACCGATTTGTCTGCTCGACACGGCGGGCAAGATCCTGGAAAAAATCATATTCGCAAGACTGCTTAATATCCTGGACGCCAAACACGCACTTTCGGAAGCCCAATTCGGATTCCGCAAGGCACGGTCAACGGTGGACGCGATCAAGGCAATGGTCGATATCGCAACAAAAGCGATTGAAGGGATAAAATAAAAGAATACTGCGCAGTAATAACGCTGGATATTCGGAACGCGTTCAACTCGGCGAGCTGGACGCGCATCCTAAATGCCCTTAGAAGAATTGCAATTTCGCCCTATCTAATGAGAATTCTAACGAGTTATCTTTCAGACAGGACTATGGAATACGTCACAGAGGATGGAATTAAGCGATTTAACGTCAGTGCAGGTGTTCCACAGGGCTCAGTATTTGGACCCCTCCTGTGGAACGTGATGTACGACGAAGTACTTAGACTGCATCTACCACAGGTATGTAAGCTTATTGGATTTGCAGATGACCTGGCCCTCGTAGTTGTGACAAAACATATTCGAGAAGTAGAAGAGGCAGCTAATGGAGCTATGAAGATAATAGCATCATGGATGCGGGACGGAAGCCTGGAACTGGCAGAGCAGAAGTCAGAGGCAGTTCTCATAACGAGCAGGAAAAAACTGAATTTATGGAGGTGGAGGTTGGTAATGTTGCCATCATACCAAAGCCATACATTAAGTATATCGGAGTCATGCTGGACAACAGTCTGTGTTACCGCCCTCATATCGGGTATGTCTGTAAGAAAGCAGCAAAATTGCAAGCAGCTCTCTCCCATATGTTGCCAAAACTGGCAGGACCCAGGGGTACAAGGCACCTACTTCTTGGAAAGTGGTGGCGTCAGTCGCTTTGTATGCTGCACCGATCTGGGATGCAGCCCTGGACCAAAATACTACCCTTCGGAGGAAGCTGGCAGCGCCGTACCGATTAAGCACATTACGAGTGATCTCGGGATTCCTAACGGTTTTGGATGACGCAGCACTTGTATAAGCGAACATGATGCCTGTGGACGTGCTCGCTCGCGAGATGGGCTGGCGGGAGTCTATGGGAGGCATCGCACCGCCTGAAGCTGTAAGGCAGGCGTCCCTGGCCATGTGGTTGTGTGTGGGTTGTGTTTAGTACGTGGAAATCGTGCATGCTTGGTGGTACGGGCCACCAGAGTCCTTGAAATATTCACACCCTTCATGGCGTTCCATGAGAAAAAAAAAGCACACTCACACACACACACCAGCGAAGGTATTAAAGAGCTCAATGTTTCTGCAGGAGTGCCCCAGGGATCTGTACTTGGGCCACTACTGTGGAACATTATGTACGACGGTGTTCTAAGGCTACAACTTCCGGAGGAGGCGCACATTGTTGGTTTTGCTGATGATGTTGCTATCGTCGTCGTGCACAAAGAATTGGATAACGCTGAGACCACATGCGATTCATGCATTGCTCGCGTGCAGGACTGGCTTACCCAGGCGGGACTGGAGCTGGCTGCGCACAAGACGGAGGCGGTCCTTGTGAGTAGTCGCAAAACGGTAGAAACGGCAAAGATTGTGGTGGGCGGCACTACTGTTATGTCCAAGCGGGCCATCAAATATCTCGGCGTGATGCTGGACACGAGACTGTCATTCAAGGAGCACAAGCAATACAATGCATCCAAGGCAGCCGAGGCTTGTCTTGCACTGTCGCGCACAATGCTCAACACGCGCGGGCCAAAGCAGAAGCGGCGCCGCCTTCTAATAAGCGTAGTCCTTGCCACCATTTTGTACGCTGCGCCGATTTGGTGGAGAGCTGTGCAGGCCCACACCTATTGCCTTGACATAGGCGCAACTTACCGCCTTTGCGCTATCAGAGTATGCTGTGCGTTTAGGACAGTTTCCGACGAGGCTGCTTTGGTTATTGCAGGCATGGTACCCATTGAAGAGCTAGCTATTGAGTCCGGTGAGCTAGCAAGCAAAACAGACGGTACATCGGCGCACAGTGGTCGTCTTATGGCAAGAACAAACACAATTGAGCGGTGGCAGGCACGCTGGAACACTGCAGCGAAGGGGCGATGGACATTCGCCTTTGATTCCACAGCTCTTACAATGGATCAACCGTAGGCATGGCGAGGTGAATTTTTACCTGACTCAGCTCCTATCTGGTCATGGGTGTTTTCGGAGCTATTTGAAACGGTTCGGCCACGTGCAAAGCGACGAATGCTCATGGTGTGGACTGGGCGTGCAGGAGGACGCACACCACGTGTTGTTCTTCTGTGGGCGGTTCGCTAACCAGCGAAGAATGCATGAGCAAGCAATGGGTGGTCCCATCACTGTGGATAATCTTGTTGAAGGAATGCTGGAGTCTTCGACGAAGTGGGAAGCGGTCAGCACGTTTGCAGCGGTGACCATGAAGGAACTACGGCGAGTGGAGCGGAGCCTCACTGCAGTATAGGTTGCGACTGTTGTTTGGGAAGCAATTCTTAACGGACGTACCGCAAACTACTGTCGCTCCTATATTCACAAATACTATTGTTATTTATTTAGTTTTAGCATGATTAAGGTAATAAAGAATATAAAAAATAAGAAAATAATAAAGGCACACACACACACCTTGGAAGAGATCCGCCAAGCGGCAACGAGGACGAAGCCTAGCAAGGCGCCAGGGCCCGATGGGATTCCTAACAGAGCTCTCAAGCTAGCACATGCGATCCGCCCCGATATCGTTGCCGAGATGTTTAACAACTGCCTACGCAGCGGAGTCTTTCCTAATAGGTGAAAACTCCAGCGCCTGGTACTGCTTCCAAAGCCTGTGAAACCGCTTGAGGACCCAGCTGCCATTAGGCCTATTTGCCTCATCGATACGGTCGGAAAGATATTGGAGCATATTATCTGCACACGTCTTGAGCGCGCCATATCCGCTGCAGGAGGGCTTTCGGATCAGCAGTTCGGCTTCCGTAAATCGAGGTCACCGCTTGACGCAATCGGCAAAGTGGTGGAAATAGCCTCAGAAGCTATAGCCGGCACTAGGTGGCAAGGTGGTGCCAAAAAGTACTGTCTGATCGCAACGCTGGATGTAAAAAACGCGTTCAACACGGCGAAGTGGAGCTGCATTGTGGAGGCCCTAGTAGCGTTTGGAGTGCCGAGTTACCTACTTAGGCTGATAAGGAGCTTTACAGGACAGAATACTGCTGTATAGTACCAGCGAGTCGAGCGAGGAGTACCACGTATCTGGAGGCGTGCCGCAAGGGTCAGTTCTTGGCCCTCTCTTTTGGAACGCCAAGCACGACGGCGTTTTTCGGCTCACTCTACCTGAAGAGGTCCGTATAGTCGGTTTTGCAGACAACGTGGCGTTGGTGGTGGTGGCTTAAGAGCTCAAGGCTGCCGAGGCCAGATGCAACCAATCGATTGAAATTGTCATCCAGTGGCTCTCCTTAGTTGGCCTCCAGATTGCCCCCCACAAAACCGAGGCTGTACTCATAAGCAGTAGAAAAGTAGTGGAAACAGACACCATTATAGTGGGAAATACGCTTATCACATCAAAGAGAGCAATCAAGTACCTGGGAGTAATGCTGGACACAAGGCTCTCCTTTAAGGAGCATTTGGCGTACGCCAGCTCGAAAGCTGCTGTAAAAAACCGTGCTCTATCGCGTATTATGCCAAATACGAGAGGCCCGAAGCAGTATAGTAGAGCTTTAATTTCCAGTGTGACTAGGGCGGTGATGTTGTACGCGGCACCTATTTGGCACCCTGGCCTCCGCTACGACAGCTACTACTAACGGCTACTCACCGACTAGGGGCGATCAGGGTGTGTAGCGGCTTCCGAACTATTTCAGACGATGCGTGTCTGGTGCTAGCTGGAGTTGCCCCCATAGCCGAGATAGCCAGAGAAGTAACAGAGGTTTATGAGGAGACTCATGGCAGGGACCATCCAGTGGCCTACAAGAAGCCAACGCGCACCTCGGCCAAATCGCGCACTATCGCCAACTGGCAGCGGCGATGGGGTTCATCCTCTAAAGGGCGATGGACACACCACCTAATCCCAAATCTATCTGAGTTGCTGGACAGAAGACATGGACAGGTGAATTTCCACATCACCCAGCTCTCACTCAGTGGACATGGCTGCTTCCGCGGATATATATACCGCTTCGGTCACGAGGATGCTCCCCTCTGCACCTACTGCGGCAGTAGCTTCAACGAGGATGCAGAGCATGTTCTGTTCCGCTGCGTTCGTTTCACAGGGCTTCGCTTAGAATTGGAAACGATTTTTGGTTGTGCCATCGAGGTAGGGAACCTCGTACGGCTCATAATAGCAAGTAGCGTAAATTTGGAAGCATTTTGAGGCTTTGCGGTTGCCATCATAACGGAACTGCGGAAGGCCGAGCGTGAGCATAACGGGCACCAGGAGTAGGAGAAGCAAAGGCGTTTGCGACGCAATACCTTACGGCCGTACCGCAAATGTCACTATTTCTTGAAACATCTAAAACCGCTTTATTGTATTATATACGATAGTATATAGAATAGTTATTTATTTAGAGTTAATAAATGAATTTAAAAAAAAGGGAAAAAAAATTCACACACAAACACACACACAACAAGGACGATGGCTTGAAGCGCCACAATGTTACGACGGGTGTTTCACAAGGATCGGTCCTTGGACCACTCCTTTGGAACTTGATGAATGACAACGTCCTAAGACTGAAACTTCCAGATGGGTGCCGACAAATCGGATTCGCAGATGACCTAGCACTTGTGATAGTGGCCAAAAAAGTCGAGCAAGTAGAAGTGGCCGTTAGCGCGGCAGCCGACACAATCGCGGAGTGGCTTGAGCAGGGCGGACTGGACCTTGCCATTAAGTATCTCGGTGTCATGACCGACAACCGATTGAACTTTGGAGCTCACATCGGGTATGTCACAGGAAAGGCGCTAAGGACGCAAGCGGAACTGGCAGGCATGCTGGCGAACATTGGATGACCGAAAGCAGGTAGAAGACGACTGCTGTCACAAGTATTTTCGTCTATTCTACTGAATGCCGCGCCTCTATGGGCATCGGCGGTGACCACAAATAAGGGCATGAAGAAGAGGCTGGCGGCCCCATACAGGCTGTCGGCGCTGCGAGTCATATCTGCGCTCAGGATGGTTTCCGAAGACGCTGCCCTGGTGCTGGCTGGGATGGTGCCGCTGGACATCCTGGCGAAGGAGTCGAAGAGGATCCGCATAGCATGGCGAGACACGGGAGTGTCCACTGCAAAGGCCAAGAAGGAGGCAAGGAGGAGGCAAGAATTCCTCACGGGCCACGGAGGATACAGGAAGTATCTGCACCGCTTCAAACACGAGGACAGCCCGGTGTGCCAGTGCGGCCAAGGGGAGGGTGAGGACCCGGAGCACATTCTGTACAGCAGCAGACAATACACTGGAAGAACAAGAAGTGGAAGAGGCCAACTGGGAGAGTATGCGTCAGCTCATAATAAGCACTAGATTAATCTGCGATGATGCGAGAAAGAGCGACGTGAAAGGGTGTTAGCCTAGGCAGGCTACCGCCCCCCGCGAAGTTATACTTTGCGGTGGATCCCGTGGGGGAGGTGGTGTGTGGGGGGGAGGGTGAGCTTAGTACGTAGGCGTCGACGATTGTCGATGAATCGTGCATATTGGAGGATCGCCAATATCTTCAGAAGATTTTCACCTCCAGGCGGAGGGAAAAAAAAGATACACACACAAACACACACAAAGTACGGTCGAGTTTTTCCTGTCGCTCCGTCCTTGTAGTGTTTTCGCAGTGCTAAACCTAAAGTGAAAACCAATTTTCCGAATTAATAAGTGCGTCAATAGGCTGGGCAACTTACCTGTTGTCCTGATCGCCTTTGCCAATCGCGTTCCTCTTCTTTTTGTCACCGGGTTGTTGTGGAGTCTGCCTTAAGCCGCTTGCAATCTAGGGCACTCCAACTGGTGTGAGTGGAAATACTACACGTAAATATTAAACGTATTTTACACTCTAACTTCGTGGTGTGCTGCTTGAGCTTACAAGTGTTTTAGGAATACCACAGTGTCAGCTGATCGCGAGAACCAGGGCTGTGTTTGGCAGTGCCAGCTGAGCGAGAAGCGCTAAACTACCCTCGCTTGCTAATCATAAGTGGCGCCAACACGAAAAGAGGTGTCTCAGCTGTGAGTGGTTCGTGGACAGGGTGCAAGTGCAAACAAAATATTTTGTTGCATACGCGCAAGGATCTTGCGATAAGCGCTGTATAGCCAACAGGCGCACCACTTGGCGATTTCTCCAGTAGGAAACTCCAAGCAGATTGAGCAGAAGGCCACGGTACCGGCTATTACCAGCCCCCTCCGTCACGGCGGTGCTTAGTGGGGCTCTGGTGACCGAGTCGGGGCGGTGTAACCTCCACCGGTTAAAAACCTTAGGGAAACCTTTGGTCAATGCGGGACTGCTTGTAGATCTACAAGAGAGTGGAGACAAGTGGTTATAGTGGAAGGTATTGTGCGCCGCTCGGCATTGTCGAGGTCTCCCCCCCAGGGGAGTGCGCTACCCCCGGTGCGTAGCCTGGTGCCTCTGACATGCCTGCACCTGCGGTGGCCACTCCACCCCAGGGGAAGAATTCAGAAGAGGAAGATGTCTTTGTGCAGCTGGTTGCCATCCTGAACGGCCTTAATGCCATTCTGTTCGGTCAGCGGCATGATGAGGGACCAAGCAGCGAAGGCACTTAAGCTATACAAAGCCTTCTCTGGCAGAAGCAAGTCAGCTTCCAGTCGCCGATTGCAAAGCTGCCTACTAGAGTAGCCGATAAAGTGCAACAGCAGAGTTGCAGTGCTGCGAGGAGTACAACGATTCCCAAGAGGCGGCGCGAGCTCGAGCCAGGGCAGCGAGCTACGCCCTCAAAGAGGAAAAAACTGGCAGCGCAAGTCCAGCGGCTTCGGAGTCGGTTTCACGGAAAACATGACAAACGGCTCAGCGACAGAAGTCTAGCATTCGAAGAGCAGATCGGATGCACTAGTAATAAGTACCAGCGAGCTTTCCTACAGCGAAGTTCTGTCGCTAGTTACGCGCAGAAGCGACGGAAAACTCAACGGAGTCCGCGACAAGGTCTCCAAAGCCCGTCGCACAGCAAAAGGTCTGGAGTGTACTAAGCAGCTCAAGGACGAAGTGGAGCTTGTGCTGGGCAAGAGTGCAGTGGTTCGCTCATTTACCGAGCAGACTCACTTCGCCATTCGGGACCTGGATGAGTTAGCCACTAAAGAGGAGATAGTGGCTGCGCTGTCAGCGCAGGCAAATAACCAGCTGAAGTCTGTATCTTCAAGAGCATTCGACCTGGATATGGTAACACACAGGTGGCTCAATTTTCAGTACCGGCAAATCTGGATAGCAGCATTACTGCCCTGCACACAGTTCGCATTGGCTGGACCAGCTGCGTCATTCGCCAGCATGAAGCACGTACGCGGTGCTACCGCTGTCTGGAGATGGGACATACCGCAAGCAGCTGCCGCAACCCCGTGGATAGATCCCAGTGCTGAATCAGGTGCGGAGTTACAGGCCACAAGGCAGCGAGTTGCAAGAGCGAGGTGGCGAAGTGCTTCATCTGTGTTGCAAAGGGCAGTGCCTCATTCAGCCACCAGTCGGGCAGTAAAAGATGTGCAAGATGAAGTTCATACAGCTGAACCTCAACCATTGTGCAGCGGCCCAGGACCTATTGTCGCAAACAGTGCGTGAACGCTCTGCAGAGCTTGCGGTGCTAAGCGAGCCATACCGGCTTTCTGAGAGCCCTAGATGCGCTTCGGACACAACTGTGGTTCTACGCAGTCAACCTACCCCCTAGTCTGCAGCTATCAGAGTTCGCTAACACCCTGGACTCCCTGGTAGCAGACGCAAGAGACCGTCACCCGATCGTCATCGCTGGAGACTTCAACGCGTGGGCAGAGGAGTGGGGCAGCTCGTCAACCAATGCCAAATGACGGGGGTTGCTTGAGGCATTCTCTCTCCTCGACGTGGCGCTCCTAAATCATGGAACGCAGCACACGTTCAGCAGAGCTGGACTGGGTTCGGTCGTTGACATAACCTTTGCCAGTAGCTCGCTTTTCAGTTCATCCACCTGGAGCATCGACGACTCCTTCAATGCAAGTGATCACGTTGCCATATGGTGCACCGTTGGAATACGCCCGGATCACTGCAATACTCCAGCTCACCACTGACCTAGGTATCCAGTAGGAGACGCCAGTAGGATACGCTTCCAGAAGCTTATTAAAGACAGCAAGCGTAGATGCTTCCTGGACCTCTGCGACACAGCGGAAAACGACCAGTGCGGCAATACCTACAAGCTGGTAGTAAATCGCTTCAATGCCTCTCCACGCTGATACCCCATGGACCCAGGATCATTGAAGGAGATAGTAAGGCACCTATATCCCAGTATGGATGAGGATATTGGCGAGCTCCCGCCTGCACCAAGCATGCATTCTCGTATTGAGCGCATCATGCTAGATGAGATTCGCCATGCTGCAACGAGTTTAAAGCCCAGCAAGTCACCTGGCCCAGATGGGATTCCCAACCGAGCGCCCAAGCTAGCAATTGCGCTCCGTACAGATGTCTTTTCGAGCATGTACAACAGCTGCCTACAAAGCGCGTTCGCGGCGGCAGTCATGACCAATCTGCGTTAGGCTAAGCGCGAGCGAAGAGAGCAAGTAAATTAGATAGAACATAGGCTATGGTGACGCATTACCTAACGGCCGTACCGCCAATGTTATGTTTCGCTTATATTACCTAATTATAAGTCATTGTATATATATAAGACTAATAAGTGGCCCGCTAACTTTGCTGCGCGGATAGTTAATATAAATTTTAGCAATAGAAGATAGATACAAACTAAATAAATTAGAAAATATTTCACAAAATATTAAAGCAAAGTATTTAATATTCTCTTTTCCGCGCCACCATTGAATTAGAGAATCAGGCGCGTCATTTCTTATTGTGGTTTCCCCAGCAGGCCTTATCCACTTATTGAATTTAATTTGCAATTATTAACAACAACGAATCAGCATTACAGGTGAACCAATCTTTAAAGTTAATTTAATTTGAGGCAGGCCAACCGGATTTAATGAATTAAGAAGCTTGACGGGGTAATGAACTGCATCTTCGATTTCAGTCACAGAATCAATAGAGTTATATGTCATTTTTTCACTTTGAAATGATTTTAATAAAAACTCGTTTATTTCCAATTCATTGTCATTTCTCGCAGTCAAAATAGCACGTTCTGAAAACCATTCGAGTGATTTTTGAGAGATATTTGTAATATCCGGATATATTTTGAGAGTAAGCTCTTCTATACTTTTCACAACATGACAAAAAGTTGATGGTAAAGTTATTTTGCCATCATGGGTTGGAAATAATCTATTTCCTATTTGAAGAAGCATTTCTGCAAATTCACCAGCTATGCTATCACCTTTTAAGTGCACTCGCATATTTTTCGTTAATGCAATTTTCTGTATTTTGGGCCACAAAATTGAAGACATTAAGCACGCATTTATTTCATCAGCTCTTGTTCCTCTGGGGATCACTGGAAGAGTTTGTCAAAAATCACCAGCTAAGAGAACATTTATGCCACCCATTAAGTATTCACTATCTCGAATGTCTTTCAAAGATCGATCTACAGCTTCAAAAGCACCTCTATGGCCCATAGTACACTCATCCCAAACAATAAGCTTGCAATATTTGAGCACAGCAGAAATATTAGATTGCTTTGAAATTGAGCAATAAGGTGTTTCTAAAGTAATCAAATTAAATTGAATCTTAAGTGTAGAATGCGCTGTGCGACCACCATTTGGTAAAGTGGCTGCGATACCGGAAGAAGCAACGGTCAATGCAATTTTTTTACTTTGCCGTACCTTTGCCAATAATAAATTTAAAAGAAACGTTTTACCTCTTCCACCAGGTGCAGCTAAAAAATAGATTTCTCCCTTTTCTGCTTCAACGCTATGTAGTATATTTTCGTATACATGTTATTGCTCAGCCGTAAGGAGTTGCTCATAATTAACAACAAAATTATCGCAATTTTCATAATTTGTTTCTCTCTGACATTCAATATTTGGAACAACTTCCTCGGATCTAATTGGTAGTGGAAGTCCATAATAAGTCAATGACCACCAATAGACAGTACAATATCTTCAATGTAAATATGACATTTATTTAATACATTATTCACAATACTTTCATCAATATTTCTGTCTTGTGAAAATTGAAAAGCACTTAAAATATCTTCTGAAAAACTCTCTTGATAAGTATTCCAAAGTTGAAAAGCATCTGAAATTTGACAATATACTAACATTATTGCCAAAAGTTCTCTCAGTTTCGTAGGATTTTGACACATGACAGCTTCGGCTATAGTTGAATCCCAGTGCTTATCATCTTCTAGTAATCCTAGAGCTTTACATGCCAATTGAAATGATGCGTATGCTATACCATTAACGGTTTTTAAATTTAGTCTTAAATAAAAGCATTCTGTATTATTGGGATGAATAGTGTAAACTCTTCCCAAAGCTAAATCTCTTTTTACTCCAGGAAAATTTGGCACATCATGCCCTCGTTTTCTTCTTTGAAATTCTTTATTGTTCCATGTAAAATACGATGGAACTTCACAATATAGAAGCGTTCTTGCAAACTCATCACGTGTGCATAGCTCAAAGAAGGCTAGCAAAGTGGTTTTGGGTGTAGTGCTTAATCTGTCAAGTAATTGTTGCGGATTATTGGGGAAATGCAAGGATTCTCCATACCACTTTTGCGCTACTTATATAACGGCCACTTTCGTACATAGTAATTTCATTACGTTGGTCTTCAAGAGTAAATGATGCTTGATCACTGCCCTTGTTAACATATTTCCAAATGTATTTAATATACTTTACAGAACTACAATACTTAACATTTATGTGAGCTTCAAATGTTCTCAATAGTACACAGTTATAAGGCACAACCCAACGATTATCTATGCAATTACCATTTATATTAATTGCTTTACCAACATCTTCTATCGCTCTTCTACGATATAGAGGGTAACTTTCTTTGCCAGTCACAGTTTCTTTAAGTAATTGTCGAGGAAACCTTTTGGTACAATTTCCATTTTTCATGCATGACGATTTGTTAGTGAATGCACCGCAAGGACCATGAATCATATTTGACTTAACAATGTTAAATAACAAAGGATCCTCATCTGCGTTTGGTATTTCGGCACAGATAATTTCATCGATTTTATCTGGTCTTATTTTATTTTCTAACCAAAGTAGAATATTTATATGTGGTAAGCCCCGCTTTTGCCATTCCACAGAGTACATGAAACATTGCACGCTTCCAAACAAAGAACCTTTTATCAATAGTGACATTAAAGCTTTAACTTTTAAATGAAAAACTCGAGCTATACTATCGTGACGATCATGCGGTTTATGACAACATCTTGTTGTCCTATTGCATCTTGTAGATGTATATAGCTATCTGCTCTGAGTTTCGCTTGAATGTAGCGAATATAATTTAACCTTTTTGTTTCAATTTTAGTATACATATCAACCAAAAACTGACTAAAAAGGGAACGACAATAAATTAAATGATTTATCTCAGATTGACGAATCATTATTTTATAGCTGTAAAAGCTTAACGCAGATATCATTATCTTGTTCCTCCTTTGTTAATAATGGATTCCATTGTGGTATATCCACTGAATAGCCATCTTCGCCATAAGGAAATAGCAAAGGGTACTGTAAGGCATCGTATGATCGATGCACCTCACTTATACGATGTAATTTAATATTCTGGCGTTCAATAATAATATCGCGCTTTTCAAATTGCTGACCAACAATAACTATAGCTACTTCGCTTGGTTGAGGTGCATGGAAAAGCCCAGCGCACCAGCGGGTGTTCGATCAGCATGTATAATCCATTAAAAGTCTTTAGTACTTGTTAGAATTTTATTGAGAGCCATTTTTAGATCTTTAACAAAACGATTATGCTGATGAAACATACATTGAAGATCCTTTACTACGCTACAATCAACATTTGAAATATTTTTCATCATCACCAACAAAATAAATTCGAAGAAACTGCATTTCTTCATTTGGCAAAGGTTGGACACTACCAATTAAGTGATACACTTGTCATTGGACTTTAAAGGTTGACCAACTTTCATTTATAATTTTTGTACTTCCAAATGAAGTCATTTGAAAGCAGCTGTTATACTTTCTTATACGATCAATGAAATTATCATGCTTGGGATGTCAGGCAAACTTTCATTTTGTGAAAGCTCAACTTTTCCTGCCTTGCAACCCTATACCACTCAAAGGCTTCGGCACTGCGAGGGTAGGGGGCAAACCAAGGCAAAGGCATCGTTACCTGGCGGAGGGAAGTACCAAACCACTCAAAGGCTTCTGTACTGCGAGGGCGAAGGGCTAACCAAAGCAACAGAAGTCATCCTGCCCCAAAAACAAACAAAGGTACTGCGTATCTACTCGCCTGTAGGAAGGTAGTACAATGTCTAGCTAAGGTGAGCTCTACGCCACTCAAAGGCTTCGGCACTGCGAAGACGTGGAGCAAGCCATGGTTCGAGGTCCTTTGCAGTAAGGTTAAAATGCTATGGGTAGACTTCCCAGAAAAAAATCAAAATGGAGACAAAGAAGGATGACACACGGGTTGGGATGTCAACCCAAACGTCGGTGGAAAAGGGTGCTACCACCGGCGGGCACGGGGGGGAGAAATCCTCTCTGCGTGTCGTCAGCAACCCACCCTCCTTACTGGTTGGAGCAGGCCAGGACGGTTGCAAAGCCACTGCCAACACAAAGCCCAAAATGTGGCGCGATTCCGCAGTCCATGGAGACTCGGATTGTGAATCACATGGAGGGAACAATACGTCAGAAGCTGAGGACCTTTCATGTCCCCCAGATCAGGCGAGTACCAGCACCCCCAGTAGGGTCGGGCTCAAACGGTCAAAAAAGGGCATGAAGGCCAAAAGCCCAATACAAAGCCGCCCTTAAAATCCGGGCTCGGCTCGCTAACTGCAAGCGAGACCTCACAGAAGATGAGGTCCGTCAGCAGAAGTGAGCCGACGAAAGGATACAAGAGGGTAGAGCATACTTCGAAAAGAAGACACACATGGCGTCGAAAGACGCCAGTTTTGCCAACAAGGTGGAGGAGCAATTGGCCGTCAAACGCCAGCGTTCCGCTGAAACCGCTAAAGCAGAGGTACCAGCTGGCAAGCGGCCCTGCAAAAAGCCAATGTCGTGGGCAAAGCCGACGGCCAGCGATGTAGCAAGGAGGCACCTAGTCGTCGCGCTCATCGACCGGAGCGACCCAAATGGCAAAATGAAGCCCGAACAGTGGAAGAAGGTGGAGGAGCTGCTGTTCGATGCGCTTCTAAGTCGAATGGGCGAACCGGGCTCGCTTCCCATCTCATTTGATGGAGCGGGCTGGCTTGAGGGTGTTAAAATACTCAGCTGCAAGGATGACCACACTTTTAAGTGGGTCACCGGTGTCGTGGCTGCCCTGGACGCTCCGTGGGAGGGTGCCAAGCTGGAAGTAGTGGACAGAACGTGTATTCCGTCCGTGCCGAAGGCAAAAGTACTCTTCCCGCGGGTCGTACCAGCAGACCAAGCACTGCAGCTGCTCAAGTGGCAAAATCCGGACGTGCCAACTGTTGATTGGAAGGTGATAAATACTGCGAAGCCCGATAATAAGGGTCAGCAAATGGTCATCCAAATCAACAAGGAGGCCGACGATTTGCTGTACGGGCGATTCGGTAAGATGGCGTGGGGCGTGGGTAGTGTCTACCTACGACTCAAGAAGCGCCACCCGAACGATACAAATACAAACACGCTGGAGGCAGGTGAAGTGGAGAGAGACCTGGTGGAGGTCACCCACGCCATAGAAAGCCTAGAACTGGAATATGACGAGGATGCGGACATTACCGTTGTGGAAGTCCTATCCGTGGAGGATGACACTGCCAACCATGGAGCTGAAGGTCATCCAAATCAACTTACATAAAAGCAAGTTGGGTTCGGCGGAGCTACTGATAACCTTGGAGACAGGGCACGCCGATGTCGCCTTAGTTCAGGAGCCTTGGATAGCGTCTGGTAGTAAGGTTTCTGGACTGAAACATCCAAACTACGACCTAGTCTACTAGACAAAAGTGAGTAGAGCAAGGACTGTGATCCTAGTAACGAAAGGTATCTATGCTTACTTATTGTCCAATTACAGTACCGACAACCTCACGGTGACAGCGCTAGAAGGCAGCAGAGACGAGCCAATATTGATGGCATCCTGCTACATGGCGCATGACTCGGAGGCACCCCCTCAAGAACTAACTAGTCACTGCTTGATTTCATACTTCAAACAAATCTTAAGATAGCCAACGAGGGGGAAGAACCAACATATGTTGGTCCTACCTCATCAAACGTCTTAGATATCACACTCGCGTCGGTAATGAATACCGTGGTAAAAGACTGGAGAGTCCTTAGTAGACATTCCTTCTCGGACCACTGGTACATAAAATTCCGCGTTAACTTTGAACGAATAGTTAAGAATAAGACGAACAGAAACCAGCGGAACACGGACTGGGAGCAGTTCGGTAAAGAGGTGGAAAGAAACCTACCACGACTACCCAAGATAGCCTCACTAGACAAATTAGAGAAGTCCCTGGAGACCCTCAATAAAAATCTGGTGGCGGCCTATCATAAAACTTGTAGACCGTCGCATGAGAAGAAGAGACACAAGCCCCCATGGTGGACTCCAGAACTCAAAGGGCAAAGAAGAGACGTACTAGATCTCTTCAAACTCGCAAAACAAGCGGAAGAAGAGCTAGTATGGATAGAATACAGAATAAGGCTTCGAGACTATGGCAAAATTTCTGTTCAGGCATTGAGAAGACAGCTGACACTGCAAGGTTAAGAAAGCTGCTAGCTCGCCAACAGACTGTGCAAAGCCAATTAAAAACTGAAGACGGCAGATGGACGGAAGGCAGTGAAGATGCGGCAAATGTGCTCATAGAGGTACACTTCCCTAACTGCACAGAAGTCAACACAAACACACAAACGATATCTCCAACCACAAGGGTGGAAATTCCGGAAGATATCACAACAACGCGAAGGATAATGTGGGCCATAGACTCCTTTGAGAGCTACAAGTCACCAGGTCCAGACGGGATATTCAAGGCCATGCTGCAGAAGGTAAAACACGTGATCACTCCATGGCTGAGGGAAATATTTAGAGGATGCCTTAGTTATGGTTATGTGCCGGTGGCCTGGAGGACAGCGCGGGTGATTTTCCTGCTCAAAGCGGGAAAATGTAGCCACGTTGTGCCTAAAGACAACAGACCCATAAGCCTGACATCGTTCCTACTAAAAACACTAGAAAAACTGATAGACCTCCACATTAGAGAGAATACAGGGATGACTCTAGAACAGAACCAACACGCTTATACGAAGGGCAAATCGGTGGAAACTGCGCTACATTCCCTCGTTGCAACCATCGAGAAAGCACTTCACCATAAAGAATACGCTCTAGGCGCTCTAGATATCTCAGGCGCATTTAATAATGTGTCGACGGAAGCAATAATGTACAGCCTAAGAGCTGTGACCCCAGCAGAAGCAGTTTACTCTTGGGTCCAGAACCTACTGAGCAGCAGGAGAATACTTGCGGAATGGGGAACCACTACCACAATCAGGGAAGCAAAGTGTGGCACTCCCCAAGGAGGAGTGCTCTCACCCCTACTGTGGAACTTGGTGGTAAACGACCTGCTAAAGAAGTTCAAACGGAAAGCCTCGAAGATAACTGCCTATGCGGACGACATAAGCATAATTATCACGGGCAAGTGTCCATCGACAATCAGCTCAGTCATGGACTACACACTCAAAGAGATACTAGCCTGGGCCAAAGAAGCCGGGCTGAGTATCAACGCGGACAAGACGGACCTTATTCTCTTCACCAAGAGATACAAGGTACCACGCTGGACGCCACCGAAAATAAACGATAAAATGCTGATACCAAAGGAAAGTATCAAATACCTGGGAACAGTAATAGATAGCAAATTGAGTTGGAAGCTCAATGTGGAGGAAAGGGTGAAGAAGGCCACCAATATAATATCAAAAGATGTTGGGTAGCACGTGGGGACTGTCACCAAGACTGACACATTGGGTTCTCATCTCGGTTGTGCTCCCCATACTGCTCTATGGAATACTGGTATGGTGGAAAGCCACAGAGAAGTCCACATACCTTAAACGAATGGAAAAAACCCAGCGACATGCACTGATGTGCATCACAGGGGTGCTGAGAACTACACCAACTAAGGCACTACACATTATGCTCAATGTTAACCCAGTGGATATACAAGCACGCCTTACGGCAAGAAAGACGGCACAACGGCTATACACGATAGGCAACCTAACGATACATAGCTACGGGCACAGTACAATTGGAAGGGGGGCAGAAGTCGAAACAGACCATATGACCCCAAGAAACAATTTCAACTTCACGCCCACTTTCTTAGGAAAAGATGACTGGCGCTCAGAAGCAGAGCGGTCAGCCATAAACATGTACACAGACGGCTCAAAAATGAGGGAGGAGTTCGGCGCAGCAGTATACTGTGCCGAACCACTCAAGAGCCTGTCATACAAACTCCCGGACCACTACAGCATTTTCCAAGCGGAGATATTCGCAATAAGGAAAGCAGTAGAAGCAGTCCTACAAACTAACACAAAATACGATGAAGTAAACATATTCGTGGACAGTCAGGCAGCAATTAAAGCCCTAAAGGCCCATTACATAGGCTCTCGGAATGTCCTGGCGAGCAGGGAAGCACTAGATGCACTCGGCATTTCTAAAAAAGTGCGCATTTATTGGATTCCAAGCCATCAGGGATTCGAGGACAACGAGATAGCAGACACGTTGGCTAAGCAAAGTGCAACGGGACTCAAAAGTGATTCTGCGGATGTTCCGATCTCACTGCGAACGCTACACTCATACATGGACATACAAGCACGGGATACAGCAGTACTTAGGTGGACAAACACCTCTGACTGCAAAATCTCTAAAATAATGTGCAAAACATATGATGTTAAACTAACCTAAAAAGGCATGACTGCCGAAGGCTTGCGGGTCTCTTGACGGGACACTGCCTAACCGCGGTACACATGAAAAGGCTTGGCTTAACGGATAACGACGAATGCAGGAAATGCAAGGATACAGGTGTCAAAGAGACGTTAGAGCACCTCCTCTGCAGCTGCCCCGCACTGGCAGCACAACGACTACTCCACTTCAAAGCTCCCTTTCTTGCCTCGCTCGATGAAGCCAGCAAGAAAGAACCTAAAAAACTTCTAGCGTTTGCTAGAAGCACTCACACTCCGCAGGACCACACAACGAGATAGTCCTAACCGTCTCCAACCACCGGCCCCACTAAGGACCCCTTTAGCGGTCTATGTGTGACATTCCCCCTTGGGAGGGTCAGCCGGTCTAACCTAACCTAACCTAATGTTTGCATATCAAATTCATACTTCCAAGTTGAGTAATTTTATCTGACTTGTAAGCTATTTCAAAATCATAGTTTAAGCCAGACATGGCTTTCACACTCCATGCACTCAAACGCCTTTCTTGACGTGCATCAGGATTATTAGCCTGATGTCTTCTCACTGCAACTCTATGAGCTTCAGGATTATTAGCCTGATCTCATCTCACTGCAACTCTAATAACATCAGGATTATTAATCCGATATCTTTTTGATGCTTCTATGCGGTTACCCCTATTAATATCACTTTTTTTTCTAATGAACGTTTTTTGCCTTTTTTCTGTTTTGCCGTCTTTTAAAATGATTTTTAACATTTTTAGTTATACATTTACTTGACGTATCAGAATCTTGAGTTAATACTTCCTCTAAAGGAATATAAACATCGAAATGTCCATTCATTAATGGACCGGTAAAACGCAATCTTTTTACAGGATGCATATTATTTCCGAATGCTTGTAATATATTATCCGTTCTGAAAAACTTGAAAATTTACAGCATAAATTTCTGCTGATCCCTGAAGCTCACATGCAGTGCCAGAAGTATTTGAATTTGACATATCGCACTCATATTGTTCAGAAGAGATATAACACACTCCATTTAAGTTTATGCTGAAGCAAGCAAAAGTTTCCCAGTTGGTTACAACATGTTCAACACTACTTTGGCGTATGGTGCCATGGAAGCCTTGCCTACCAAATAAAAGGTAGGAAATTAATCTAAAAAGGCAGGCTCCATTACCAATTATGTTAACAACTGAATGCGGCACCAATACACCACTAATATCTAAAGTTTCAATAGACATATTTTAATTTGGCTGTGAGTTAATTGCTAAGTTTTATTTGATTTTTAAATGAACTAAAGCAGCGTCAATATAACTTTTATATAATATGCAAAATAGAAGACAACAATATAAAATATTGCTTCAATTATTATGTCGAAAGTCGACTTAATTTTCTTGTGTTTAAAAAAAAAAAAAAAGAAATTAAAATACGTTGATCGTTATTTAATTATTTTAATAATATCAATTAAATTTTATTATAACTTATCATAAAATACGTATTTTAAATGAACTTATATATATACGTATTTTAAAGGAATGTATATACATACATATATATATATATATATATATATATATATATATATAATAAGAAAATCAGAATATTGAAAAACTCACTGATTCAAAAAGTAACTTTCGATGTTTTTTTTATCCTTAATATAAACAATATTTAAAAATTCACTTAATCGAAAAGTAACTTTCTTTGTTCACATTAAATATGAACTAAAATGCATAACAAATTCTCTTACCATTGTATGTAAAAACATAATGTTGGAAAGAGCATTACAGTTATTCCTCTAAGCAGCAGATTCTGAGCTCATACAAACAACGCTTGCTCTTAAGAGCTAGGTATGGGTGGTGCAAATTAGGCAATGCAATTCCTTAAACAGCAGCCTCTTAGTTATGGTAAGCTTAGCTTAGTGAGTGCGGAGGAGATAGGCATATTAAGATTTATGTTTGAAAATAAAATAGAGAGTGAACGTAAATGAGCAACAGCAAAGGAGCATGATCGGAGCGAGATTTCAAATTATCTGATTATCATAAGAGCAACACTCGCGCTTATGTGAACGCCCTTTGCTTGTATATCAGTAATATATCAATAATGTAAGTGTGTTACGTTTTGTCTAAGTTATATGAGCAGCAAGTAGGCGAATCCACCCCCATAACATATTCTTGTGTGGGAAATTTTTCTAGACGCACCAAGTTTTGTTATGTTGTTCTTGTTTTTTTTTTAAATCTATGACACCAACTAAAAGTAGCAGTGCCCAACAACAACACTGACAACAATAACAAACGCTACTTGGGTCGTAAATCAATTGTCAAAGGCACACAAATTTGAAAAAAAAAAACAAGCATAAACGTTGCAGTCGGACGCAACCGACTGCGGCATACTCGATACCAGTATTAAAACAGGTAAAAAGAGGCCTGATTGCAAAGGGGTACGGATGGGACAAGGGTGAACGCTGCCTTAAAGATTCTCCGATGCAGATAGGGATGCCACCAACTATCTTCCTTCAAAATTTGGTGACTCTAGCTGAAAGTTTGTAAGAGCTGTTGAAAGGGGGGCTGGGGGCGGTATGATTGGGTGTGGCATCCCAATTTTTACTGCAGATCTTTGCGAAATGTCAATTGCTATCTTCATACCATATTTGGTGACTCTAGCTTGAAAATTGTTAAATGTGGGGAAAGGGGGGCTGGGGGCGGTATTAGTGGGCGTGGCATCCAAATTTTTGATGCAGATCTTTGTGGAATGTCAATTGCTACCTTCATACCAAATTTGGTGACTCTAGCTCGAAGTTTGTAAAAGGTGGGGAAAGAGAAGCTAGGGGCGGTATGGGTGAATGTGGCATCCAAATTTTTACTGCAGATCTTTGTGAAATGTCAATTGCTATCTTCATACCAAATTTGGTGACTCTAGCTCGAAAATTGTTAAATGTGGGGAAAGGGGGGCTAGGGGCGGTATGGGTGGGCGTGGCATCCAAATTTTTGATGCAGATCTTTGTGGAATGTCAATTGCTATCTTCATACCAAATATGGTGACTCTAGCTCGAAAATTGTTAAATGTGGGGAAAGGGGGGCTGGGGGCGGTATGAGTGGGCGTGGCATCCAAATTTTTTATGCAGATCTTTGTGGAATGTCAATTGCTATCTTCATACCAAATTTGGTGACTCTAGCTCTAAAATTGTTACATGTGGGGAAAGGGGGGCTGGGGCGGTATGGGTGGGCGTGGCATCCAAAGTTTTGATGCAGATCTGTGTGGAATGTCAATTGCTATCTTCATAACAAATTTGGTGACTCTAGCTCGAAGTTTGCAAAGAGTGGGGAAAGGGGGGCTGGGGGCGGTTTGGGTGGGCGTGGCATCCAAAGTTTTGCTGCGAATCTATGTGGAATTTCAATTGCTACCTTCCTTCCAAATTTGGTGACTCTAGCTCGAAGTTTGTTAAATGTGGGGAAAGGGGGGCTGGGAGCGGTATGGGTGGGCGTGGCATCCAAATTTTTTATGCAGATCTTTGTGAAATGTCAATTGCTATTTTCATACCAAATTTGGTGACTCTAGCTCGAAAATTGTAAAAAGTGGGGAAGGGGGGGCGAAATGGGTGGGCGTGGCTCCAAAACTTTGATGCAAATTTTTGGGGGTCGTTACCAGCTATCTTCCCACCAAATTTGGAGGCTCTAGCTCCACAACTCTGGAAGATACACGCATTCCCTTTTTTGACGAAGCGTTGAGGTGGATGGGGGCGGCTAGGGCAGTATTGGTGGGCGTGGCATCCAAACTTTTGATGCAGTTTTTAGGGGGTCATTATCACTTATCTTGGCACCAAATTTGGTGGCTCTAGCTCAAAAACTGTGGGAGATATAGCCATTTCTGATTTCAAAATGTGGGTGGCTGGGGGCGTAATGGGTGGGCGTGGCTCCAAAACTTTGATACAGTTTTTTGGGGGTCGTTACCAGCTATCTTCCTACCTAATTCGCTGGCTCTAGCTCCACAACTCTGGAAGATACACGCATTCCCGTTTTTGACGAAGCGTTTGAGCGGATGGGGGTGGCTAGGGCAGTATTGGTGGGCGTGGCATCCAAACTTTTGATGCAGCTTTTGGGGGGTCCTCATCACCTATCTTGGCACCAAATTTGGTGGCTATAGCTGAAAAACTGTGGGAGATATAGGCGTTTTTGACTTTAAAATGCGGTGGGGCTGGGGGCGGAATGGGGGGCGTGGCTCCAAAATTTTTGATGCAGTTTTTTGGGGGTTGCTAGTAGCTATCTTCTTACCAAATTTGGTAGTTCTAGCTGTAAGGATGTGCGAAATATGTGGATTTATCGGTTTTGAGTTATCGAATTTATCGATTTGCCAGCCCCCCAGTTATCGTAGAACCCCCATCTTGACACTTTAATTTACTATCCCATGGATAAAGAGAATTGGAAAGTTTCAAGTCCCTAGCTTGAAGGGTGTGGAAAAAAGTTGCGTTCATACAGACGGACAGACGGACAGACGGACAGACACCATGACGGACATTGCACAAAACCAATATACTCTTTACCTTCGGTATCGAGTATAAAAAGAATGTGCACTGTGCGAAGTGATACATGTACATAAAATTATGAAAATTATTTTCAAGCGCATTGTTCACTTAATTGTGTATGCACTTATTCATTAAGAAGCGGAAATCCGTTTTTTTGCAAGTGTCGAACCTTTTCTTATGACTTTGCTTGCGCGACGCGAAGGCGTCACTGCGCAATTGTTTTGTTTTTGTATTCTCGCTCGCGATCAAACCCTCAGCTTGTGCGACAATCGAGCGACAGAAGTGGATGGTTACTTATTGTTATTGTAATTTGTTTTGTAAAATGGGTAAAAAGTATTTCACAAAATATTAAAGCAAAGTATTTAATATTCTCTTTTCCACGCCATTATTGAGGTAGAGAATCAGGCGCGTCATTTCTTATTGTGGTTTCCCCAGCGGGCCTTATCCACTTATTGAATTTAATTTGCAATTTTTAACAACTTTTAAGAGCTTCTTTATAAACAACATTGGCTGTTTTTCCGTCAGGTGCTAATACAAATAAACTTTTTGGTGAACTGACTCTTGAGCAGGCTACATAAAATTGGCCATGAGAAAAACAAACGTGTCTTAAGTCTTGTCCGGCTAATTTAAGAGTTTGTCCCTGTGATTTATTAATTGTTAAGGCAAATCAAACTTTTAAAGGAAATTGCAATCGTTTAATTTGAATTGGCAATTCAGAATCAGAAGGTATTAATGGAATTTTCGGTATAAAAACCGTTTCCCCTATACCATTGCCAGTAAAAATAATTGCTTCGACAACATTCTTATGAAGGACTTTAGTTTGCAATCTTGTACCATTGCACAGTTTCGGCGGTTTCAAGTTGCGAATCAACATTACAGGTGAACCAATCTTTAAAGTTAATTTATGTTGAGGCAGGCCAGCCGGATTTAATGAATGAAGAAACTCGACGGGGTAATGAACTGCATCTCGATTTCAGTCACAGAATCAATAGAGTTATATGTCATTTCTTCACTTTGAAATGATTTTAATAAAAACTCGTTTATTTCCAATTCATTGCCATTTCTCGCAGTCAAAATAGCACGTTCTGAAAACCATTCGAGTGATTTTTGAGAGATATTTGTAATATCCGGATATATTTTGAGAGTTAGCTCTTCTATACTTTTCACAAAATGACAAAAAGTTGATGGTAAAGTTATTTTGCCATCATGGGTTGGAAATAATCTATTTCCTATTTGAAGAAGCATTTCTGCAAATTAACCAGCTATGCTATCACCTTTAAAGTGCACTCGCATATTTTTCGTTAATGCAATTTTCTGTATTTTGGGCCACAAAATTGAAGACTTTAAGCACGCATTTATTTCATCAGCTCTTGTTCCTTGTAATAAGCCGCTTGTCGACTGAATTTGCTTTAATGACAAGCCCTAAAAGTAGGCAAACCTTACAGCCAACCTCTGCTTAAGTGCATGTAAAACTGTATGCCGCTTTTATTTACATTTTGTTTTCTTTGCAAATAAATAATATTTTGGTTTTTCTTCAACTTAAAAAAAAATAAGATTGGCTAAACTTCAATTTGATTAAGTTAGTTGGTAACTTTTATATTGTTAGTATTTATTTTGGGGTTATTGTTCGGTAGGCGCAGTACATTCGTCAAGAGAATGTTAACCGGTACAGGGCTGTGAATAGCGAATATAAAGGCGAAATAAATTGGGGCAACTTTGTCGCTTCCTGCCATCTAATTTCTGACCGCATTTTTTTTCCTCTCAAAGACTTGCAAGAGTGTAGATATGCGCAATTTTACTGGTCTAGATTAAAGACAGTAAAAAAAAAAAAAAAAATTAAATTAAAATAAAGTTATAATAAATAGCTTACAATTTAAAAACAAATAAAAAGTTATAAGTGCACTGGATAAAGACGAGTGAATATTTTCCCTGATGCAGCGCACTTGGATTTAGAAGCCATAACCTTAAAAATTGTATAAGTGCCAGTTCTCAAAATAATAGGTAATTAAAGAATTAAATTTGTTTTGTGTTCGCAATTCTGATTAGTTATTCGCTCTACGTTTGTGTATTTTATAAATCAGAATTGGCGGTTTGGATGTATTCGGGTTTGGATATATTCGGGTTTGGATATACTCGGGTTTGGATATACTCTGGTTGGGATATAATCTGGATATAATAAACATTGCCACATATGTAACTGCCGAATAAAGTGCAGTAATATTTGTCTGGGTAAACTGATGCAGATCAGCTGTCCCCAACGTTTCCAGTCCCCATACGCTCTCTTGATATATCGCTCCCGCCTTTACTTATGGATAACATACACCAGTCCGGATTTGAAGTCGCACGCAGAGCAACCCCCGCGTGAGAAAGTTGCCGCAATTAGTTAATAAGGTGGTAGCAAATAACTAAAAAGATCCTAAAATGTTCTAAATAGCTACACAACAGTGCGAAGTGGGTTAGTTTTGTTTGTTTAAAGTTATAAATAAGTGATGCAGTGCCAAACCAACATAACCCTACAAAGGTTATGTAACCTACCGGCACATGCAAAGAGAGAGGTTAATGTTTTAAAATGTATAAGTGTAATCTAATGTTGTAATATTTTGCATATTTTTGTGTTAATTGTGATTAATCAATTGTTAAAAATAAATTGCAAGTGGTGTCGAGAAAAAAAAAAAAAAGGAAATAAAAATAAAGAAAAATAAAGATAAATAAAAGAGAAAAAATTTAAGTTGCGTTTTCCTCCGCTTACAACTAAAACCAATTGCAATATAAAAATACCACAACAAAAAAAAAAAAAATATATATGCAAAGTAATAATTAACTCAATTTAGTGCTAGGTGCAAAAGTGAAAAAAAAATATAGTTTAAAACAAAAGAAAAAAAAAGTTTTGTGCTAAGAGAGCCAATCAAGCTAGATTCCTCCCCCCCCCCTCTCATCCACTAACTTTTACTATAGCTTCAGCGTCGGATAAAAACACACACACACAACGAAAGATCTTTCTGCGTGGGATAATGCCGCTGTAAGTGACCGCTCTTTATCAATACATTCCCTTAATAATATCCACGTGAAAGCTTCTCTTTTCGTGTGATAATGTAACTTCGACAAAAGCTTCTCTTAAATAACCTTGAACTTGATTGCTTTCGAACACATGTGTTTGCATATGCAAATACACTAACGTAAAAAGTTAACGTACCGATTTTTTTTGTTCCTTTTTCATTTGCACTTAAATAGTTAACAAAGTCGTACCGAAACAAAATTAACGTAACGCATATCATATTATAATGTCTAATTTACGTATATAAAATAATCTATATGCATGACCATATTTATTTAATATTTATATATTTAATTATTATTCTTATATCATATTATTGTTCTTTTTGCCGCTCTAAGCACTTGCATTATGAATATTTTTATTATATTGGTTAGCCGTTATGTTTAGTTCGTTTGTTATTTGCGATAATAATATAATAATGTCTGCTTAATTTACGTTTGTTTTATTGGAACCATGTCTAACTTGAACAAGATGCGATAACTGCCATAGGCGCTATTAGGGATCCTGAATAGATTGAGTTGGCTATGGTCAGGATCATGGTAGGGTGGGCGTACGCACATTAACACCTGGTGCAATTGCATTAGCAGCCTTCGCCATCGCTTACATTGTGCATAGTTTTTTTTTTGCCGCGTCTAAAAATCCACAATTTTTTTTAGCTTCCTTTATCCCCTGTCCCGGTAAAAATAGTACGCGAATTATTGATAATAGAATGCGATTGGAGCAACGTATCACTCGGTTCATTCTTTTGGTACCCTCGACTTAGCCGACGAGCCAAAGCCGTTGAAGCCAGCGCGTACTCCTTTGTCCGATACACTACCAGCAGCTCTTTAATACTTGCACGTTAAACGTTACAGTATCTATTTATTATTCTCATTATTAATTGGCGCCCAACGTGGGGCCCGTTTTTGGTAGACTTCAGGTACAAAGTTGTTAGTACGAAGTTACTGGAAGGTTGGCCTTGATAATATTGTTAAATCTCAAAGAAAGTCGATAACATCTAGAGACTTTATTTTTTTTCTTTTCCCAATTCCCTTGGCTATAGGCTAGTGTGAGTCTTTCTGGATATATAGTAATTTCAAAATAGTTTTATTTCCGAAGACTAATTACACATAAGGGTCTTCCTTTTCCTAAGTGCTACTAAAGTTCGTGGTTTAGTTAGGAAGGATAAGGCTAGTAGATCAGATCTACTTCCCGCCGCTAATTGAAGTACGTATTTTTGTAGTACCCTAACTCGCTCAATAAAATTGTTTTAAGTATACGGTATTTGGTCAAAAACAAATGCTGCAGATTACGCCGATCAAACATAGTTGGCATGCGCTACTATGCTGTGTGGGATCTTGGATGAGTAACTGCAAACAAGTGTTAAGTTCAAGATCAGTTCCGTATGTTCACCCTCTTGATTATGCGGGTTAAATCAACAGGCCATTTCATTGTTTTGACTGGGTGTTGTTTTGACAAGCTAGGTCGAGAGTAATGTTTAGTAGTTTTCCGAGATCAATTATATTTGGCATGCGCTATTATGCTATATTTGATCTACATCGGTAGCTACCTTCAAGTAAATTGTAGTTTCAGAGTAGTAAGCATTTTTTTCCTTAAGTTTTGTTTTGTTGCTGGACGTGAGTTTGTGGACTAGATCTACTACTCTCCGCGCAATTCAAAAAACTAGGGTATCTGTATTTAAATTTCCGTTATATGTAAGGAATGGTAAATGGTTAGTTATCTAATGCTCAGGATGGTTTGGCATGGTATCCAATAAAAATTTAATGAATTGTTCTTTTCTATCGTTTTTGTTTGTCTAGTATTTATTTTCAAATAGTATCGAATTTGATAAATATTTCGGTGTTCTTTAAAATTAAAATATTATATTTATTAAATTATATAATATATTAAAATTTGGTACTGCGTTGCAAGATAGGTAAGCGTTTAGGATAAATAGTTTAATAGTTATGCTTCCAAATAGTTCTGCAGTAGTTAATACCCCCGAGACAATCTGTTGTGTTTGCACGAAAGAAGTCGAGCTTCCAGCTCAATTATACACAACAAGGTGTAATCATTATTTTCACCACGCGTGTTTTGTAAGTCAAGCAAACAACAGAAAAGTTTGTCCAGTTTGTCGTACATCGCTTCGTTATTCAGCTGCTAATCTTTTAGAAGAACTAAAGGCAGCCCAGTCTTTCAAGCATAACATGCCGTCGTCAGGTATTAATACCAGAGCACAGTCAAAAGCGACTGCTGCAAGTTCTTCGTTAGGTCTGAATCTTGAAACGTCTGCAAATCAGATGAACCCTACCAACAGTTCGTCCGAGATTCAATCGAACATAAGTCCGACGATGCAACAGACCCAATCCGTGCAACCAGAAACTGGGGAAGGTATTTTCGATCAGAACAGAGTAGTTCAGCCAGAAGTTCAACCAAGACCGATGCAAATGGGGCAAGAAAGTTTGTTGGTTAACTTGCAACAATCAATTACAACAGCAATGGCCACAGTATTATTACAACAAACACGAACTATTGCTCAATCGATCGAGGCTGGATTTCAGAGATTGTCTGTACAAATGCCCACTAGTTCCGAGCCGACTCAGCCAATCAATAGAGTTTCGCCATCGGCCCAAGTCCATCAAAGTTTCGAACAGTTGTTTAGGATCCCAAGTAGGCCCGATAGTGAACATTTTCCACCTGCAGGTACGTCCGCTGGTTCGCAGTCAAATTTTGATTTACGACCAGATCGTATTAGCCAAATTATGTCTAACTGGAAGTTACGTTTTACCGGACATGCGTCTCTGTCAGTCGATGACTTTTTGTACCGAGTCGAAGCACTCACTCACCAGACTCTGGCTGGCAATTTTGAAGTACTAGCACGATATGCAAGCAATTTGTTTGAGGGAAGTGCCAATGAATGGTATTGGAGATTCCACAGAAGTGTCCCCGTAGTTCGCTGGTCAGATTTGTGTGTAGCGTTGCGATCGCAATTCCAGGATGGTAGAACTGATTTAGAGATTCGGTCAGATATTGCGCAAAGAAAGCAAAAGCATAATGAAGCTTTTGATAGTTTTTATGAAGCCATAGTGTGTTTAGCAGACAAGCTTAGTCAACCGCTAAGTGAACAAGCTTTATTAGAAATACTTCGTGCAAATTTGTTGCCAGAAATACAGCACGAAATGTTATATGTACCAATTGGTAGCATTGTTCAGTTGAGACACGTAGTGCGTACACGTGAACGATTTGTGAAATCTGTAGCTCATTCAATAGTTCCTGTGCAACGATATCAATCCAAACGTCATGTAAATGAAGTTACGGTTCAAACCGAAGCCGACAACGAAGATGATGAGGATTCCAATAATATTGATATAGCGGCAATGACCCTTTCTTGTTGGAACTGTGGTAAAAATGGGCATAGGTATCAAGATTGCGTGTCAGCTCGTAACGTTTTTTGCTATGGGTGTGGTAAAAGAGACACTTATAAACCATCTTGTTCCAGATGTGCTCTCACACCTCAAAAAAACGAACACCAGCGTGCACCTTTGACAAGTGCACGCAAACTAGTGTCCAGGGGGACAAATACAGACTAGCTATGGATGTCACCAAAGCTAGCAATATCACACCGGCTACGACCCCAATCCCAGCTTTTTCCTTACCTAAACCTAAACTCAAAATAATTGCCGAGTGTTTGCGACTTACTCGCAACAGCATTCGTCGACATTCTTTTCGCTTAAAGCAGAAACAGTCCGTAGCGGACATAAATGCCTCTACTGTAGATTTGTCAAGTGACGTTCGGCCATACGCCGATGTAACCTTGTTGGGAAAATCTCTAACTGGTCTTATGGATACAGGAGCGTCAATTAGTTGTATAGGTGGTAAATTTGCATCAGAGTTGAATCAAGTGGATTATAAGCCATTGAAGCTTAATGTTCGCACCGCTGATGGGGCAAAACAAGCTATCGTAGGTAAAATCACAACTGAAATTTGGTTTAGGGGTGACACCAAACGATTATGCTTTTATATTGTTCCTTCGCTGTCTCAAGAATTATATCTTGGCATTGATTTTTGGATAGCATTCGACTTGTTACCCTTAGTGTTGATGCATAGAACCCATTGTGCTAAAGTGGCTGCGTTAGAAATATCCGACCCTTTAAAAATTCCGTTAACGGATCAGCAGCAGCAGGAGTTGATGTCTACAATTAAACTGTTTCCTTCATTTGCTGAAAAAGGCCTTTGTAAAACAACTTGGCTTTCTCACGATATAGACGTGTCAGGCTGTACTCCCATTAAACAGCGTCATTACGCAGTATCGCCAGCCGTCGAAAAACTGATGTACGCCGAACTGGAGAGAATGCTATCGCTAGGAGTTATAGAAGAATCAGACAGTCCTTGGTCATCTCCCATTGTTCTTGTTCAGAAACCGGGAAAGGTGCGTCTGTGTCTTGATAGTAGAAAAGTAAACAATGTAACTGTTAAAAATGCATACCCAATGCCATTGATAGATGGTATACTTGGTAGACTTCCTCGAGCTGAGTACATAACGAGTATTGACCTTAAAGATGCTTATTGGCAAATTCCATTGACGTAAAGAGCTCGTGAGAAGACAGCGTTTACTGTCCCAGGTAGACCGCTATATCAATTCACTGTCATGCCTTTTGGTTTAACCAACGCTCCGCAAACTATGTCCAAGCTAATGGATACGGTTATACCGCCCAGTTTGCGCAACGAGATATTTGTTTATCTGGATGATTTGTTAGTTGTTTCAGAGTCTTTTGAAAAGCATATTACCGCGCTTAGACAACTTGCAAGCCGATTAGCCCTTGCAGGTCTTACAATTAATGTAGAAAAAAGTAAATTCTGTCTTAAAGAAGTTAAGTATTTAAGTCATGTGATAGGACATGGCACCATTCAAACTGACCCAGAGAAAGTCGCTGCTATAAGAGACTTTCCAGTACCTCGATCTGTTAAACAAGTCCGTCGGTTTTTAGGTACCACAGGGTGGTATCACAAATTCATAAACAACTATGCTGGCATTGCTGCACCCATTTCTGACACACTCAAAATTCGAAAAAAATTTGAATGGTCAGAAGAGGCTCAAAAAGCGTTTATATTGTTAAAAGAGAAAATGTGCGAGGCTCCAGTATTGCATAGCCCAGACTTAACGTTGCCGTTTTCCGTACATTGTGACGCTAGTCATACAGGTGTTGGAGGCGTGCTTATGCAAGAGGATAGCGAGGGTAATGAAGTTCCAATTGCTTTTATGTCTCGCAAACTAAATAAGTGTCAACGAAATTATTCGGTGACGGAAAAAGAATGTTTGGCCGCTGTTATGTGCGTAAAAAAATTTAGAGCATATATAGAGGGACATGAATTTTCCATCATCACGGATCATGCTTCGTTAAAGTGGCTTATGTCACAAACGGATTTAAGTACCAGATTAGCAAGATGGGCACTTAAGTTGCAGGCATTTTCATTTAAAATATATCATCGCAAAGGCAGTCAGAATGTAGTTCCGGATGCACTTTCTCGCATATATACGGAAGATTTGTCGGAATTATCGGTAGATTGTCCAATTGATTTGAAATCATTGCATTTTCGCACTCAGGAGTATGTGGAACTTAAAGACCAAATTTTAAACCAAAAGGTTCCATTGCCGGATGTCCAGGTTGTAGACCAGATAATCTATCGCCGAGCAGAGCATGCTACTGGTGAGCAAATTGCAGACGAAATGTGTTGGAAATTGTGGATACCAAAAGAGATGGTCACTGACGTTTTAAAACAGTGCCACGAACATCCGTTAGCCGCGCATAATGGTGTTAGTAAAACGCTCGAAAGAATTCGGCGGTATTACTATTGGCCCAATTTGGTAGGGGATGTTAAAGCTTTCATAAATAACTGTGCAACATGCAAATGCACCAAACATACTAATCAACCTTTAAGACCACCTCTAAGTTCCGCAACCGATATTCAGAGAATTTTTCAGAAATTGTTTATTGATTTTCTAGGTCCGTACCCCCGTAGTCGTACTGGTCACATAGGCATTTGTGTGGTGGTCGACCACTTGTCAAAATATCCGTTTTTGAAACCAGTTAGAAAACTAACTGCTGACGCAATTATTCGCTTCCTGGAAGAAGAAATTTTCCACTGCTTTGGAGTACCAGAGACTGTGTTATCGGACAATGGTGTGCAATTTAAATCGCACCAATTTAACGCTTTGTTGCAAAAATATAGCGTACAACACCGTTACACAGCTATGTATGCACCACAAGCTAACGCATCGGAGCGTGTGAATAGATCGGTACTTGCCGCTATTAAAGCTTACATAAAGCCAGATCAGTCCAACTGGGACGAACAACTCAGCCATATAAGCTGTGCACTTCGTTCGGGTGTGCATTCCGCGGTAAAAAGTAGTCCATATAGAATAGCATTTGGTCAACACATGATCACCGATGGCTCTACTTATCCCCTTTTGAGAAGTTTACAACAGCTAGATGATCGGACTATGAGCTTTAATAGGGAAGATTCGTTGGATCTTATTCGTCAAACTGCAAAGCTAGGAATAAATCAGCAACATGCGCGAAACGGAAAATACTATAACACTCGTAGTAAGGTAGTTTCTTATGTTGTTGGACAAGAGGTCTATCGTCGTAATTTTCAGCAAAGTAATTTCTCTACAGGCTATAGCTCGAAACTAGGCCCCACTTTTGGTCAAAGCCAGAATTCGGAATAAACTTGGTACATGTTATTACGAGCTGGAAGATTTACAGGGTAAACTAGTTGGAAAATATCACGCTAAGGATATTAAGCAATAACCTCGATGCGGTGTTTGTTTTTGTGTCTCCAAGCGGGTATCCCACTTTGGTCGTTTCATCACCAAAGTGTGATTTTGGCAAGGGGGTGTGTAATAAGCCGCTTGTCGACTGAATTTGCCTTAATGACAAGCCCTAAAAGTAGGCAAACCTTACAGCCAACCTCTGCTTAAGTGCATGTAAAACTGTATGCCGCTTTTATTTACATTTTGTTTTCTTTGCAAATAAATAATATTTTGGTTTTCTTCAACTTAAAAAAAAATAAGATTGGCTAAACTTCAATTTGATTAAGTTAGTTGGTAACTTTTATATTGTTAGTATTTATTTTGGGGTTATTGTTCGGTAGGCGCAGTACATTCGTCAAGAGAATGTTAACCGGTACAGGGCTGTGAATAGCGAATATAAAGGCGAAATAAATTGGGGCAACTTTGTCGCTTCCTGCCATCTAATTTCTGACCGCATTTTTTTTTCCTCTCAAAGACTTGCAAGAGTGTAGATATGCGCAATTTTACTGGTCTAGATTAAAGACAGTAAAAAAAAAAAAAAAAATTAAATTAAAATAAAGTTATAATAAATAGCTTACAATTTAAAAACAAATAAAAGTTATAAGTGCACTGGATAAAGACGAGTGAATATTTTCCCTGATGCAGCGCACTTGGATTTAGAAGCCATAACCTTAAAAATTGTATAAGTGCCAGTTCTCAAAATAATAGGTAATTAAAGAATTAAATTTGTTTTGTGTTCGCAATTCTGATTAGTTATTCGCTCTACGTTTGTGTATTTTATAAATCAGAATTGGCGGTTTGGATATATTCGGGTTTGGATATATTCGGGTTTGGATATACTCGGGTTTGGATATACTCTGGTTGGGATATAATGTAATGTAATGTCGAACGAGGGTGGGCTTGCGCCCTTCGGCACTGCGACCCACAAGGATCTATTGTGCCCCCTTACCACTAGTTCATTTTTAATGTTCTCAGGAACTGAGTCAGACCAGTCTGTGGGATATGCATCAGGTCTTCCTCTCTGAGAGTGTAGTTGCCTAACAGCTTTGCTCTATTACGTGCCAGGGCGGGGCAGTTTGTGATTAGGTGTTCCATTGATTCAACATCCTCTTCGCAGAATCTACAAGTTCTGTTTCTAGCAAGGCCCATCTTATGTAGATGGTCGTTGCAGGGAAAGTGGCCTGTTAACGCCCCACAAAGTGACCTAAGTTGTGATCTGTTTAAGGATAGAGCTACCTTTGCTCTTGCTGCATCAGGGCAAACATATCTTTTTGAGTGCCTAAGACCCTCTAGATTGTTCCAGTGCATTATTTTCTTTTTTTCTAACCAATTGTGTATGTCAGATTTGAGTTTGTTGTTTGAATAACCAAACATTGGACTTGGGCCTATAAACGGGGCTTCCGCTCCTAATTTAGCCCTTACATCCGCGGCCTCATTACCTGAGTGACCTTCATGTCCTGGGACCCAAACCAGAGAAACTCTATTATTGGTTGCCAGTGCATTTAGCTCACGGTGACATTCATGTATGAAGTTTGAGCTATAGCTATAGCTGTTTAGTGCTTTAAGAGCTGCTTGACTATCGGAGAGTATACGAATGTTAACTCCTACCAATCGTCTGCTATTCAGTCTATATACCGCCTGTAAAATAGCGAAGAGCTCCGCCTGGAAAACGGTGCATTCGGCCTCAAGTGAGAGAGAGATGTGTGTGCGAGGACCCACTATGCCTGCTCCTACCCCTGATGCTGTCTTGGATCCATCTGTGAACCAATTTTGTGCATCGTCATTTAGCCAAGATGGATTTGAAGTCCATTGCTCTCTTGTTGGAAAAATGACCTTGTAATTTTTCGTGAAACTATGGATGGTTTGTATTTGGTCTAGGGTTTTTGTTTTATCAAGGATGTCCTCTACCCTATTCAATATACCTAGGTGTCCTCTAAGGTTGCCCTTCTGGTATTTGTTACCTACATAGAGCCCCAGAGCCTGCTTTACAGCCTCTTCCTCTATAGCTAGGTGTAAGGGAGTTAGGTTTAGAATTGCTTCCAGACCTGCTGTCGGGGTCGTTCTCAGTGCCCCTGTGATACTTAGGCAAGCTAGCCTTTGTACCTTGTTGAGTTTATTGATAGCGGTGCTTTGTGTGGCTTTTTCCCACCATACTGCCGCCCCGTACAGAATCATTGGTCTTACCATTTGGGTGTACGCCCAGTGGGCCATTCGTGGAGAAAGCCCCCATGATTTGCCAAGCATCTGCTTGACAGCCCAGAGAGATCGAGTTGACTTTGTGGTTACTGCTCTCAGGTGTGCGTTCCAAGTGAGTTTGCTATCCAGAGTTACCCCTAGATATTTTACCTCTGTACTCAGAGTCACAACTGTGCCACTAACCTTTATGTCTGGGAATTTTAGAATCCTTTTATTGGTGAACGGGATTATGATGGTCTTACTAGGGTTGATAGAGAGCCCTTCTGAGGTGCACCATGTTACCGTTTGATCGAGAGCACGTTGCATGAGGTCTGCTAGGATCCTTTCATCTTTGCCCCTGATGATTACGGATATGTCATCTGCATATCCTATCGTTTTGCATCCGTTTGCATTGAGAGACAGAACTAAGTTGTCTACTAGGAGTGACCACAGTAAAGGAGATAGAACACCACCCTGTGGGCAGCCTTTTGAGGCATGTATGCTAGCCGAGGCAAGTCCAAGATCGGCCTTTATCAGTCTGCGGCATAGCATTGCCTTCACCCAGGCTACTACCTTAGGGTTTACCCCCCTGTTTGTCAGAGCCCGGCTCATTGAGTCAAAGTTTGCATTATCGAAGGCACCCTCTATGTCCATGAAGGCGCATAGGGCGACCCCCTTTGCGTCAATTGCTTTTTCTATGTCAGTTGTCAAATGATGCAGTGCCGTCACCGTGGATTTACCCTTCTGGTAGGCGAATTGCAGTTTGTGAAGCGGGTTGGCTTCTAAAATGTCAGTTCTGACGTAGCAGTCTATCAGTTTCTCCATGGTCTTTAGCATGAAAGAGGAGAGACTGATTGGTCTGTATGATTTGGGAGAGCATGGTGGCTTGTCCCCGCCCTTAGGAATGAATATTACCTTTACTGCTCTCCAGGTCTTTGGAATATATCCCAGCAAAAGGCTGGCTCGATATATAGGAATCATTTTCCTAATGATGATCCCTTTGCCCTTTGATAACATGGCTGGAAATATGCCATCTGGACCAGGGGATTTGTAGGATTTGAAGGAGTTAATTGCCCATTCTACCCTTTCGTAGCTAACTATGTTTTTTATTATTGGGTCTATGATTCTTGTGTGCCTCAGTTCTTCTGTGTCAGGGTCTCCCTCTGTGCTACAGAATGAACAGTCAGGAAAGTGAGATTTTAGAAGAACCTCTAAAGTTTCCTGTGAGTCACTGGTGTATACACCGTTCGGGCCCATCAGTGTCCCAATCGGTCCTCCACTGGCTTTTGATAGGGCTCTATGGACCCTTGCAGTTGAGGGTATGTCCCTAAGATCTTCACAGAAATTCCTCCATGAGGATCTCTTGGATTTCCTTAACTCCCTATTGTAATTAGTTAAGGATGTCCTGTAGAGATCCCAATTGTTGGACCTTTTGGCCCTGTTGAACTCTGTCCTAGCTTCTCTTCGTAATTCTTCAAGTCGTGAATTCCACCAGGGGACCCTCTTGCTAGAGGTCTTAGCCCTTTGTGGGCAGCAGTCATTGAAGGTTGAGACTAGATCGTGCGTCAGGGTATTAACTGCCCTTTCTAGCTCCTCAGTATTCGTTATTTGTGGTCTATTACCCGATAATTTTCCTGTAAGGATTTCGGAGTATTTCGTCCAGTTAGTGGTTTTTGGGCTGCGGTAGAGCACAACGCTCCTCACCGGTCCCTCAAGGTCAAAGAGAATGTGTCTATGATCAGACATTGAGGCCTCCTCGGACACTCTCCATTCTTTCACCAAGTCTATGGCCCTGTCAGAAACCAGTGTTAGATCTAAAACCTCCTTCCTTATAGAATTAACAAAAGTTGGTTCATTCCCCCTATTTGCTACTGATAAGTTAGTTGATATAAGATAGTTTAAGAGAGACTCACCTCTGTTGTTCGTGTCTGTGCTTCCCCATGCTAAGTGGTGAGCATTTGCATCGCATCCAACTATCAGGTCTTTCCGGTGTGTTCTGCAGTACTCCACTAAAGATCTGATAGTATCCGTTGGAACAGCTTCGGAGTCACCAGGGAAGTAAGCCGAGGCCAGAACAGCCTCTTTCTTACCCCCTTCGATTTCCAGTTCCAGTAGTATGGCCACTGTGTCGGTGTCTATGAATTCTGTGAGAGGCAGAAATCTTATGTCAGTGTTAATGATAATTGCTGCCCTAGGTTTGGCCGCTTTCCTATCATATATTACCTGTGTGTTTTTGGTATTTAGGCCTCTAATGCGACCTTTGAAGAACCAGGGCTCCTGTAGAAGCCCGATGTCCTTGGTGTTGCTAGCAAACCTACTGCTGATTTCAGCCGTCGCCGCCTTAGCGTGGTGAAGGTTTGCCTGCAAACATCTTATTTTGGCGGCGGATCAGCACCGGAGACATTTGGAGAGCTTAAACTACTCTCTTCAATCTCCATAACGCTGACTTGTTTGATGAGCTCATCCTCTGTAGTATCATCACTTTTTATTCTGAGAGTAACTTGGCCAAGGCGGAAGTTCATCCTTCCCTTCGTTACCTCAATTGTGGCTGCCGACTTTTGGTCAACGGCTAGCACAAGCATGGCGTTTGAGCCCTTTTCCACTCTCTTTAGGGCCCTCCAGGCCGAGGTGTTTAGGCCTTTGTTTTGTGCCTGTAAAAAGTTGAGGACCTTGCCTGTCTCCATGGCTGCAGACTTGGGGAAGTAGCCGACCACAATTCTGGGGTGAGGAATCTTTGATTCCTCTGTCGACCAGAGTGTGGCGCCGTCCCACGGCGTCATTTTGACCACCGTCGCCTTCACCCACTCCGCTGTAACGCAGTCCTTGCAGTGAAGTGCTAGATACCCAGCTTTGTAGGTAGAGCCAAGGAAGGCCGGTTGTATCTGCCCATCCATCAGCTCCAGCACTTTGTCTTCAATAGCGGCTGATATGGAGTCCATTTGCGCGGTCGTTAGGGCCGTTGTTGGGTAGTCCCTTGCTAATACCGCCAACTTCACTCCTATACCAGCCTCATTTATTTTAGCATTTTGCTGTTTCTTGTCGGCCTGGGTACCTGTTGTCCCCCTAACCGGAATAGAGCCACGCTCCTTATGCACCTGTGCCTTGGCTGGGTGATGTGAGGCAGAGGGCTGCCTTTCATTACCCTTGCCTGCAGCCTTAGAGGTGGAGGGCATGTCATCCCTCATCTTCTTAGTGGCGACTACCTCTGAGCTGTGGTTTGTGGACCGCTGGCGTTTTGGGCATGCTGTTTCCCCTTTCTTCTCCATTGGGGTCCTAGCTCTGGAGTAAGCCTCTTCTTTGCTAAGCCCCTGCCGCAGAAAGAAAGCCAGTCGCTTCTTGCCAGCGCCGCTCAGTTTAGGCAGTGTAGGGCCTACAACACTGTCGGTGGTTGGTGTGCTTGTGCCTTGTGGTGTCAGGTCCACCACTGAGGCACTACCGCGTTGGTGTTGCTCGTTTTGAGGTGTTGCCACCTCTGTTTTGTGTCCCTGGGGGCCACTCTCCTCTTCAACATCGGTTTTTTTGTTTTGTAAATCGTTCATTTTGATCCCACGAGTAAGATGGCAACCGGTAAACACTACGCCGTGCCGTACCGTAGTGTGGCAGATTAAAATGAGGCCGCGCCACCATACCCCAAGTCCGCATACTAGCAACTAGGCACCCCCCTAGCCACGCATCTCCTGGCATATGCTGTTCCACCATTAGATTGGGGATTTTATTAAAAAGAGTTTACTCTCTTTCGCCCAACTTAATTTAGCCAGGTATCCTGCCAGAGACATGACCTACACAGGACCCTGTTACCAGCAGCCACCACGAGGAGGTATAAGTTGCACTACCGGCAGTCTGGCAGTTACGGAGTAGAAGCGGGGCACCACACTCCGCGATCGACTGGTCGATCACGGAGCATGGTTCACCACCCCTACTTAGTCCCCCTACACAGACTGTCGGCCGACTGCTTGGTTGGGATATAATCTGGATATAATAACATTGCCACATATGTAACTGCCGAATAAAGTGCAGTAATATTTGTCTGGGTAAACTGATGCAGATCAGCTGTCCCCAACGTTTCCAGTCCCCATACGCTCTCTTGATATATCGCTCCCGCCTTTACTTATGGATAACATACACCAGTCCGGATTTGAAGTCGCACGCAGAGCAACCCCCGCGTGAGAAAGTTGCCGCAATTAGTTAATAAGGTGGTAGCAAATAACTAAAAAGATCCTAAAATGTTCTAAAAAGCTACACAACAGTGCGAAGTGGGTTAGTTTTGTTTGTTTAAAGTTATAAATAAGTGATGCAGTGCCAAACCAACATAACCCTACAAAGGTTATGTAACCTACCGGCACATGCAAAGAGAGAGGTTAATGTTTTAAAATGTATAAGTGTAATCTAATGTTGCAATATTTTGCATATTTTTGTGTTAATTGTGATTAATCAATTGTTAAAAATAAATTGCAAGTGGTGTCGAGAAAAAAAAAAAAAAAGGAAATAAAATAAAGAAAAATAAAGATAAATAAAAAGAGAAAAAATTTAAGTTGCGTTTTCTCCGCTTACAACTAAAACCAATTGCAATATAAAAATACCACAACAACAAAAAAAAAAAATATATATGCAAAGTAATAATTAACTCAATTTAGTGCTAGGTGCAAAAGTGAAAAAAAAATATAGTTTAAAACAAAAGAAAAAAAAAGTTTTGTGCTAAGAGAGCCAATCAAGCTAGATTCCTCCCCCCCCTCTCATCCACTAACTTTTACTATAGCTTCAGCGTCGGATAAAAACACACACACACAACGAAAGATCTTTCTGCGTGGGATAATGCCGCTGTAAGTGACCGCTCTTTATCAATACATTCCCTTAATAATATCCACGTGAAAGCTTCTCTTTTCGTGTGATAATGTAACTTCGACAAAATCTTCTCTTAAATAACCTTGAACTTGATTGCTTTCGAACACATGTGTTTTTGCAGCATATGCAAATACATTAACGTAAAAAAGTTAACGTACCGATTTTTTTTTGTTCCTTTTTCATTTGCACTTAAATAGTTAACAAAGTCGTACCGAAACAAAATTAACGTAACGCATATCATAGTATAATGTCTAATTTACGTATATAAAATAATCTATATGCATGACCATATTTATTTAATATTTATATATTTAATTATTATTCTTATATCATATTATTGTTCTTTTTGCCGCTCTAAGCACTTGCATTATGAATATTTTTATTATATTGGTTAGCCGTTATGTTTAGTTCGTTTGTTATTTGCGATAATAATATAATAATGTCTGCTTAATTTACGTTTGTTTTATTGGAACCATGTCTAACTTGAACAAGATGCGATAACTGCCATAGGCGCTATTAGGGATCCTGAATAGATTGAGTTGGCTATGGTCAGGATCATGGTAGGGTGGGCGTACGCACATTAACACCTGGTGCAATTGCATTAGCAGCCTTCGCCATCGCTTACATTGTGCATAGTACGCGAATTATTGATAAGAGAATGCGATTGGAGCAACGTATCACTCGGTTCATTCTTTTGGTACCCTCGACTTAGCCGACGAGCCACAGCCGTTGAAGCCAGCGCGTACTCCTTTGTCCGATACACTACCAGCAGCTCTTTAATACTTGCACGTTAAACGTTACATCCTCTGGGGATCACTGGAAGAGTTTGTCAAAAAGCACCAGCTTATAGAACAGTTATGCCACTCATTAAACATTCACTATCTCGAATGTCTTTCAAAGATCGATCTACAGCTTCAAAAGCACCTCTATGGCCCATAGTACACTCATCCCAAACAATAAGCTTGCAATCATTGAGAACAGCAGCAATATTAGATTGCTTTGAAATTGAGCAATGTGGTGTTTCTAAATGAATCAAATTAAATGGAATCTTAAGTGTAGAATGCGCTGTGCGAGCACCATTAAGTAAAGTGGCTGCGATACCGGAAGAAGCAACGGCCAATGCAATTTTTGTACTTTGCCGTACCTTTGCCAATAATAAATTTAAAAGAAACGTTTTACCTCTTCCACCATTTGCATCTAAAAAATAGATTTCTCCTTCTTCTGCCTCAACGCTATGTAGTATCTTTTCGTATACTTGTTTCTGCTCAGCAGTAAGGAGTAGCTCATTATTAACAACAAAATTATCGCAATTTTCATTATTTGTTTCTCTATGATATTCAATATTTGGAACAATTTCCTCGGATCTAATTGGTAGTGGAAGTTCATAGTAAGTCCAGTTTTGACCACCAATAGACAGTACAATATCTTCAATGTATATAAGACATCTATTTAATACATTATTCACAATACTTTCATCAATATTTCTGTGTTGTGAAAATTGAAAGGCTCTTAAAATATCTTATGAGAAACTCTCTTTATAAAAATTCCAAAGTTTGAGAGCATCCGAAATTTGACAAAATACTTTAGTTGAATCCCAGTGCTGATCATCTTCTAGTAATCCTAGAGCTTTACACGCCAATTGAAATGATGCGTATGCTATACCATTAACGGTTTTTAAATTTAGTCTTAAATAAAAACATTCTGTATTATTGGGATGAATAGTGTAAACTCTTCCCAAAGCTGAATCTCTTTTAGCTCCAGGAAAATTTGGCACATAATGCCCCTGTTTTGGGTGTAGTGCTTAATCTGTCAAGTAACTGTTGCGGATTATTGGGGTTAAAATATATCCGTTGACCATTTTCATGTATGGGAAATGCAAGGATTCTCCATACCGCTTCTGAGCTACTTATATAACGGCCACATTCGGACATATTAATTTCATTACGTTGGTCTTCAAGAGTAAATGATGCTTGATCACTGCCCTTGTTAACATATTTTCAAATGTATTTAATTGACTTTACAGAACTACAATACTCAACATTTATGTGAGCTTCAATTTTTCTCAATAGTACACAGTTATATGGCACAACCCAACGATTATCTATGCAACTACCATTTATATTAATTGCATTACCACCATCTTCTATCGCTCTTCTACGATATAGAGGGTAACTATCTTTTCCAGTCACAGTTTCTTTAAGTAATTGTCGAGGAAACTTTTTTATACATTTTCCATTTTTCATGCATGGCGATTTATTATTAAATGCACCGCAAGGACCATGAATCATATTTGACTTAACAATGTTAAATAACAAAGGATCCTCATCTGCGTTTGGTATTTCGGCACAGATAATTTTATTGATTTTATCTGGTGTTATTTTATTTTCTAACCAAAGTAGAATATGAATATATGTGGTAAGCCCCGCTTTTGCCATACCACAGAGTACATGAAACATTGCACGCTTCCAAACAAAGAACCTTTTGTCAATAGTGACATTAAAGCGTTAACTTTTAAATAAAAAACTCGATCTATAATATCTTGACGATCATGCGGTTTTTGACCCGGTAATAAAACACTTTTTATGTCGCCCATAATGGCGATTATATGTCATAGAATCTTTAGTTTTTTCAAGCATATACCGTGCAGTGTTTGTAAAAGAAGATGGTAAAATTACCATCTGACCAAGTTGAGCTGCGACAACATCTTGTTGGCCTATTGCATCTTGTAGATGTATATAGCTATCTGCTCTGAGTTTCGCTTGAATGTAGCGAATATAATTTAACCTTTCTGTTTCAATTTTAGTATACATATCAACCAAAAAATGACTAAAATGGGAACGACAATAAATTAAATGATTTATCTCAGATTGACGAATCATTATTTTATAGCTGTAAAAGCTTAACGCAGATATCATATTTTTTGTTCCTCCTTTTTATACCCTTCACAGGGTATATTGAGTTTGTAATGAATCTGTAACGCCTTAAAGGAATGATGGGAGACCCCATAAACTATATATCAAAATGATCAGGACGAGCTCAGGAATTGATTTCCGTCTGTCCGTCCGTTTGTACGTCTGTGCGTCTGTCAGTTTCAACACGATTTCCGGCCAAACTGTTGAACCGATCTTGATGAAACTTTCACAGATTGCTTAGATCATTTCGGGTTTGTTCACTATGAAATTTCGTTTCGATCGGAGCATTCTACGATATAGCTACCATACAAATTGACCATATCGTACTATCAATTGTTGTCTCTGTCGTGCACTTTCAAGTACCTACATGTCAATATGTTGTTTTTGTCGCACACAAACAAGTAAATGACTTTCAAGAGTAAATATATTAGCGAAAAATTACCAACAACTGCACAGAAACATAAGAGGGGGGAGTATTGATTTGGCTGTGTGAAGGGTATCATAGTCTTGGCATAGCCAAAATTAACTATGCGCCACTATGATTTAATAATAATAGCCATCTTCGCCATAAGGAAATAGCAAAGGGTACTGTAAGGCATCGTATGATCGATGCACCTCACTTATACGATGTTATTTATTATTATGGCTTTCAATAATAATATCGCGCTTTTCAAATTGCTGACCAACAATAACTAAAGCTACTTCGCTTGATTGAGGTGCATTGTAAAGCCCTTTGTGGGCACCTCAATCAGCATGTATAACCAATTTATAGTCTCAAGTACTTGTTGGTATTTTATTGAGAGCCATTTTTAGATCATTAACATAACGATTATGCTGATGAAACATACACTGAAAATCCTTTACTACGCTACAATCAACATTTGAAATATTTTTGCAACGTAGTTGAGCTTCCTTTTCATCATCACCAACAAAATAAATTTGAAGAAACTGCATTTCTTCATTTGGCAAAGGTCGGACACTACCAATTAAAAGATGCACTTGTCCTTGGACTTTAAAGGTTGACCCACTTTCATTTATAGTTTTTATACTTCCAAAAGAAGTTATTTGAAAGCAGCTGTTATACTTTCTTTTACGATCAATGAAATGATCATGCTTGGGATGTCCACCAATTATTAAGCTTTTAAGTGGATCGGGCAAACTTTCATTTTGTGAAAGATTACCTTTTCCTGCCTTGCAACAGATACCCAAAGGCTCATTTTTCCATTTTAAAGCATTACAATGTTTGCATATCAAATTCATACAACCAAGTTGAGTAATTTTATCTGACTTGTAAGCTATTTCAAAATCATAGTTTAAGCCAGACATGGCTTTAACACTCCATGCACGCAAACGCCTTTCCTGACGTGCATCAATTCTATGAGCTTCAGGATTATAAGCCTGATCTCTTCTCACTACAACTCTAATAAAATCAGGATTATTAACACGATATCTTTTTGATGCTTCTATGCGCTTACCCCTATTGATATCACTTTTTTTTTTAAATGAACGTTGTTTGCCTTTTTTCTGTTTTGCCGGTGAATCGACTACGTCTTTTAACAGGATTTCTAACATTTTCAGCTATACTGTATAACATATACACAGAGAAAAAAAATCCGTTCTCGCTAGTGCAAAATCAAGAACATCCGTTGACAGTAACTGCCTAGGCACGGGTTTTCTTGATATGAGAACGGTTTTCTTAAATTAAGAACGGAATTTTTAAGACCGAAAATAACGAAATGTTCTAGAAACCGTTCTTAATATGATAACATTGGTTATTAATCTAAGAACAATTGGTGCTTGAATTTAAAAAAGCATTAGTTGTTGTTTTAAAAAAGAAAAATTAATTTTTTAGCACTTTGAATTCAGTATCATGAGAATAATTGGTGGGTAATTCTAGTACAGATATAAGCTACTATAATATTGTTATATAACGTATTGTGGCTATGGGGGGGGGGGAGATATTTTAAGTATTGTACTGTATTAAGCTGTTTTGTTAATGGTTAATAATAATTAATAGCTTTAATATGCTAGAGAAATATTTTAAATATAAACTTAATTCATTTGTATACTCTTACCGATAACGAAACTTCAATGCCTTTGCCGAGAATCGAACCTGAGACCTCTCGATTACCAAGCGGATGCCTTAGCTATTGCGCTGTTGCCGAACTAATTTCGTTCGCAGTTAAGTTTAATGTTAACCAATGAAACCTCGGCTCAGCTTCGGGTGGTAAATGCGTTCATATTTTATGAACAGTGTTCTTAATTTGGTACAAAGAGAACGAAATTGGTTTTATTTGTACCAAATTAAGAACCAATGTTCTTATAATGGACCAATTTAACATACGGTCCTTAAATCAAGAACGTATGTTCATAATTTAAGAAAGAAATCAAAATTAAGAACATGTTTTAAGAATGCCGTTCGTATTTTAATACCAAAAAATTAAGAACGAAAAGTCTGAAAAATAAAGAACATTTGTTCTTAATTTTTTTTTCTCAGTGTACATTTACTTGACGTATCAGAATCTTGAGTTAATACTTCCTCTAAAGGAATATAAACATCAAATGTCCGTTTATTAATGGACCGGTAAAACGCAATCTTTTTACAGGATGCACATTATTTCCGAATGCTTGTAATAAATTTCCATTTTGGAAAACTTGAAAATTTACAGTATTAAAATCTGCTGCTTCCTGAAGCTCACATGCAGTACCATAAGTATTTAAATTTGACATATCGCACTCATATTGTTCAGAAGAGCTATAACACACTCCATTTAAGTTTATGGTGGAGCAAGCAAAAGTTTCCCAGTTGGTTACAACATGTTCAACAATATTTTGGCGTATGGTGCCATGGAAGCCTTGCCTACCGATTAAAAGATAGGAAATAGATCTAAAAATGCGGGCTCCATCACCAATTATGTTAACAACTGAATGCGGCACCAAAACACCACTAACATCTAAAGTTTCAATAGACATATGTTAATTTGGCTGTGAGTCAATTGACTTCACTGTAAAACGATTGTTACAACGTTCCAGTGTCTATACAAAATATAGACGAAATTGGGAGTGAGTTACGCGAAAACTTTGACGTCATGCTTGTAGAGCTAATTACCCGTGTCTGATCTCGCCTGTGCCCTTCGCAAGCGCAATTATCAACAGCGCCAACTAAGCGGAGCAGTTTGGATGCAACTCAGGAGCCAATCTTCATGTCGTCTACGGATCGCCGTCGACGAGCTCGTTTGCCAGAGTTCAAGGTTCCGCAATTTTCTGGAGGCTACACAGAGTTCGCCAATTTCATCTCGATGTTTGAATCAATTATAGACAAGGATGCGTATCTAACTGACATTGAGCGTTTTCAGCACTTGCGTTCTAGTCTGTCGGGCTCAGCACTTGATGCCATATCGTCTCTTGAACTTTCTGAGGCCAACTATCAAGTGGCTCTCAGCATAGTACATAGGCGCTTTAATAATAAACGCCTTGTATTTCAGTCACACATCAAGGGCGTTCTTGGGCTCAAGAAGGTAGAGACGGCGTCGGCGGACAAACTTCGTGAGTTGTCGGACAAGAATATCGTTCACATGCGTACTTGGGAGACACTCGGCACTGCACAGGAGATTGCCGGATGTAGTATAGTTAACATATTGCTCGGCAAAGTGGACCTCGCAACGCAGACCAGCTGGGAAGAGAGCATCGCCTTGGATAAAATTCCCTCATCGGAGGAGTTTTTTAAGTTTCTTGAGAGCCGCTGTCAAAGGATGGAAACCATACAGCACGCCATGTCTAATTTCTCGGCATCAAAAGGCAACCCAGCTACAAATTCATGTAGAAAGGCGTTTTTAGCGACACAAACGAACACTGCTTGCGTCTTTTGTAAAACCCCAGGGCATGTCATATATTCCTGCCCCAAGTTTGGAACTTTGAACCCATCGTTACGCTTCAAGGAGGCAAAGAAACTAGGCCTCTGTTTAAACTGCCTTAAAAAAGGACATCAAGCTCAGTCGTGCTCAAGTAGAAATTGTATGACTTGCAATTCTCGGCATCATACTCTTCTACATTTTGATGAAAAGCCAGTCACGTCATCGCATTCGCCGAATACTGCCTCTTCGCTGCACGTCTCTTCTTCACATGCTGCATCTGAAGGTGGTGCACTGTTAGCCACAGCAATTGTGCTTTTTAAATATCGCTCTGGCTCCTTACTTCCGGCGCGTGCGCTGTTAGATTCGGGCTTACAACATCACCTGATAACATCTCGGTTAGCCCAGCAGCTGCGGTTGAAGAGAATTCGCTTTTCGACAAGTCTCTGTGGTCTGGGTGATGCTAGCGTACCCACCTCAGTATCTACTGTCAACATTGGACTGCAGGCTCGGCATTCAGATTATTTTACAGCTATCATGCATTAATCGTTCCTTCAATTACAGACTGTCAGCCCAGCAATTCGATCGATATTTCAGCGTGGAGCATTCCTTCAAATATTCAATTGGCAGACCCAGCTTTTCACAAGCGGCAGCACGTCGATCTACTCATTGGAGCAAGCATGTTTTACGATCTTCTCTGCGTCGGCCAAATTAAACTTCTGCCAGGTTTTCCTCTTTTGCAAAAAACTCGACTTGATTGGGTTGTTACAGGACGATGCAAAACAAACGGCAATGGCTCTCTATTAGCTGTGTGCGAGCAAGCCTACCAATTGATGAGCGCTGCACTTTGGACGATAGGCTTGAGCATATTGTCAGGCGATTTTGGGAAGTTGAAGGCTGTGGTGAAGACAACGCACAAGCTACCAAGGAGGAATTGCAATGCGAGGAGCATTTCACAAAGACAGTCTCTCGCCTACCGTCGGGCGAATATTTAGTTATGCTGCCATTTAAACCAACCTCTGAAAACTTAGGAGATTCGTACAATCAAGCCTACCAGCGGTTTTTTAGTTTGGAGCGAAAACTTGAACGGAATCCTAACTTAAAACAGCAAAACTCGGCATTTATTGAGGAATACCTTGGATTAAAACACATGTCACTCGTTCAACCGGAATTCACAGGTTCCTGTCGCTATTTTCTGCCACACAATTGCGTATTAAAGGAAGATAGCACAACAACCAAGTTACGTGTCGTTTTTGATGGTTCCGCTGCAACTTCTTCGGGCGCGTCTCTCAACGATGTTCTCATGGCTGGCCCTGTCATTCAGGCCAAACTATTCAACTTGCTGATTAAATTTCGCACGTATGCTGTCACTCTCACTGAGGACATCTGCAAGATGTATAGATGCGTTCGAGTGAGCTGCCCGGATACATACTTCCAGTGCATTCTCTGGCGGAACTCTCCAAGGGAAAATATAAGAGTGTACAATCTTGACACTGTAACATATGGAACGAAGCCTGCATCATTCTTGTCAGTTCGGACAACGCACCAGTTAGCGCATGATGAAGGACATTCGTTTCCCCTTGGTTCCTCAGCTGTCTTAAAGGATTTCTATGTCGATGACTTGATATCTGGTGGAAATTCTGTGTATGAGGCTGTTCAAAAGATGCAACAGACAACGGAGCTCCTTGCCCGGGGCAACTTTCAGCTTCGAAAGATGTGCTCGAGTCATTCGAAAGTTTAAGAAGGGGTACCTGAGTCCGAAAGAGAAACTTGTCTCAAATTTAATGATGACAGCGACATCATAAAACAAGTAAGAAGGCTCTAGGTGGGAGAGCCCGATTAGAAGATACCCTGAACCCAGTTGCAATAAATATGTAAATTAAATTTATAATTGACTTTGGTATACTGACTTAACTTCAATCGATAAAATTAGATATCTCCGGTGTTTCTTAACCGATTTGGACGAATTTTTCAGAAAAGTTCTATCGTTACCCATTATTTCAACCCTAATTTTTACACCTTCCAAATTCGATATTTTTTGTTATCGATATTATGTGTATATCGGAAACCAGAATAGTTATCGATAATTTGAAACTTGTTCTGCTCATGGTATAGGAGAACTTAAATATAAAATCTGAAGTCTCTAGCTCTTGTAGTCTCTGAGATCCACGCCTTCATACAGACAGACAGACGGACAGACAGACGGACAGACGGACGGACAGACAGACGAACAGACGGACATGGCTATATCGTCTCGGCTGTTGATGCTGATCAAGAATATATATACTTTATGGGGTCGGAGATGCTTCCTTCTGCCTGTTACATACTTTTGCACAAAACCATTATACCCTTATTTACCCATTTTATGGGTTAAGGGTATAAACACTCGGTCTGTTATGGGATCCTGGATCTGATCAACTTCTGTTTTCATCGGCTCCAGCCCAGCAAGATGCAAGGCCTTGTAAACGCTCCATTTTATCGGCAATAGCACACTTATACGACCCTCTTGGTCTTATAGGACCGGCTATTGTGAAGGCAAAGGTGTTCTTGCAGCATTTGCGGAAGGTGAAGCTTGATTGGGACGAAAGCTTGCCACTTGACCTCAGCACAGCTTGGATGGAGATACACAATGGCTTCAACGATTTTCTACGTATATGGTTTCCTCGTTGCGTTATCGCCCAGCGCTGTCGTGGATTCACAGTGAGCCTTCCCAATTCAATGTATTCGTCGCAAATCGAGTAGCTGCAATTCAGGAACTGACGGACAGCATGCAATGGCGTCATGTTCCCACAAATGTCAACACGGCAGACATACTTTCTGGTGGCATGACACCAAGTCAACTTGCCCAGGTTGATCTATGGTTACATGGTCCTCAATTCGTGACTTTGGATGAGGTTTCCTGGCCTCCTGTTCATGCTGTCGTTGAGCCAAGCCTGGAGGTTCGCAGGAAGGTCTTAGTCGTCAGCGCACCATCATCGGATATCGTCTCTGATTGCAAACTTGTTAATTCTTTCTCCAGCTCCTGAGTGACATTCATAATGGCACTCAGATGCTTCTTAGGCTTATTCAAGGTCGAAGCTTAAGTCAAAGCATTAAGGAATTGAAGGAAGAGGGAGTAGTACAAACATCAAGCTCAATTGCATCCTTATGCCCGTTCATCGACGAATTTGGACTTGTTCGTGTGGGCGGTCGCCTAAAAAACTTAAATCTGCCGTTCGATTCTCGCCATCCAATCATCTTACCTCCAGGTCATCCCGTTACCGTCTCCGTCATTGCACATTTTCATGAACGCAACTTGCATGCTGGACCCTGTGCACTTCTGGCTTCTATCCACCTTCAGTATTGGCCAATTGGTGGTTTAAAGACTGTAGCCAAGGTCATCAACAAACGCATCCGCTGTTTTCGGGCAAGGCCTCGACCTTCAACGCATATCATGGCTGACCTTCCCAAGGAGCGGTGCACAGGATCACGAGTCTTTGACGCTACCGGTGTGGACTACTGTGGACCGTTTTTCTGCAAATCGGGAGTTCGCAATAGGCCTCCATTAAAGGCGTACATCCGCGTTTTTATTTGTTTTAAGACCAAGGCGATACACCTGGAGCTTGCCAAGGAGTTGTCGACACCAACTTTTATCGGCGCGCTGAAGCGATTTATATCACTTCGTGGGAGGCTAAGTCAAATTTGGTCAGACAACGCTACGAATTTTGTTGGAGCTAGAAAAGAGCTGCTGGAGTTGAAAAAACTCTTCCTAAGCGACTCTCATCAGGATGCAGTGCAAAGGTTTTGCCTTTCTGAAACATTGACTTGCGGTTTTGCGAGGAGCTCTCCTCACTTTGGTGGACTTTGGGAGGCCGCAGTCAAGAGTGCAAAACATCACCTGTATCGCTCTCTTGGTCGAAACACACTACATCTCGATGAACTACAAACGCTGGTTTATCAAATCTCTGCAATCATTATTTCTAGACCATTAGTTTCCATTACAGAAAATCCTGAGGACCTAGACGAGCTGACTCCATCACATTTTTTGCTTGGTGGGCCACCAACAAACTTAACCGAGCCAGACTTATCAGCGATCAACTTCAATCGTTTAAGTGGTTGGCAGCAGGTGGCACGTATACAGCAGATTTTCTGGGCTCGTTGGCAAAAAGAGTATCTGACGTTGCTTCAGGAACGGACCAAGTGGAGAACGCGCGTCGAACCACTATGTGTCGGCGACCTAGTCCTCATCAAGGATGAGCATCTTCCGCCCATGCACTGGCCACTTGCTCGAGTTCTTCAACTCCTCCCTGGAAGTGATGGCGTTCCCAGAGTTGCAGAGCTAAAAACCGCTACTGGATAGTTTCGGAGGGCAACAGCGAAGCTTTGTTTGCTGCCCTTAAAGCACTCTGTTGAAAGCGTGCTTTCAACGGGGGAGAATGTTCGGAGCAGCAACAGCCGATCGAGCAAAGTTGATAAATTATACATTCTTATTGCCTTGCGTGGCCTACCTTACCATCACATCACTATAGAGTAGCTTAAATCATTTTGATGTTCTCTTGCACTTATCTTATGTTATCTATCAATGCTCGCTTTATGACTATATCCGTAACGCATCGGCAAGCTTTGTACGTCGCCGCTTGCATATTCATCTGTTAGTTGTTCAAACACATTCGGTGCGAACAAGTCATAAGCATTGTGACAATTACAGATAAACATCGGTTTGATTTGTAGTTCTGTCATTTGTTTTATTTTCATTTCCGGAAATTAAAGCGCTAAAAATATTAGCGCTCCAAACATGTGTATATATAATACGAAAATCAGAATATTGAAAAACTCACTGATTCAAAAAGTAACTTTCGATGTTATTATTATCCTTAATATAAACAATGTTAAAAAATTCACTGAAACGAAAAGTAACTTTCTTTGTTCATATTAAATATGAGCAAAAATGCATAACCAATTCCCTTACCATTGTATGTAAAACATAATATTGGAAAGAGCACTACAGTTATTCCTCTAAGCAGCAGATCCCGGGCTCATACATACAATGCTTGCACTTAAGAGCTAGGCATGGGTGGTGCAAATTAGGCAATGCAATTCCTTAAATAGCAGCCTTTTAGTTATGGTTAGCTTAGCTTAGTGAGTGCGGAGGAGATAGGCATATTAAGATTTATGTTTGAAAATAAAATAGAGAGTGAACGTAAATGAGCAACAGCAAAGGAGCATGATCGGAGCGAGATTTCAAATTATCTGATTATCATAAGAACAGCACGCGCGCTTATGTGAACGCCCTTTGCTTATTCGAAATTGTATATCAATAATATATCAATAATGTTAGTGTGTTACGTTTTGTCTAAGTTATATAAGCAGCAAGTAGGCGAATCCACCCCCATAACATATTCTGGTGTGGGAAATTTTTCTGGACGCACCAAGTTTTGTTATATTGTTGTTGTTTTTTATTCTCGCTCGCGATCAAACTCTCAGCTTGTGCGAAAATCAGCGACAGTAGTGGAATGGGTACTTGATGTAATTGTAATTTGTGTTTTAAAATGGGTAAAAAGTGCTCCAAATCGTATGGGAGGTACTTGTCCAAATAAAAATTCCCTTCTTAGTGCTCACTCACTACCTGTGTGAAAATTTCAGCCTTCTAGCTCGTTTCGTTTAGGCTGTGGCTCTTCCATTATCATCAGGACAAACTCTGTTATATAAAGCCTGACTAGAAGATACCCTGAACCAAGTTGCAATAAATATATTTAATTTATATAAGACTTTGGTAAACTGACTAAACTCCAATCGATTAAATTCGATATCTCCGGTGTTTCTTAATCGATTTGGACGAAATTTTCAGAAAAGTTCTATCGTTACCCATTACTACAACCCTCATTTTTATATTTTCCAAATTCGATATTTTTTGTTATCGATTCCATGTGTATATTGGAAACCAGAATAGTTATCGATAATTTGAAGCAAACTTGTTCTGACCATGGTATAGTAGAACTCATCTCCATAATCTGAAGTCTCTAGCTCTTGGAGTCTCTTAGATCCACGCGTTCATACAAACAGACAGACGGACATGGCTATATCGTCTCGGCTGTTGATGCAGATCAAGAATATATATACTTTATGGGGTCGGAGATGCTTCCTTCTTCCTGTTACATACTTTTGCACAAAATCATTATACCCTTATTTACCCATTTTATGGGTTAAGGGTATAATAAAAAACACACACATGCACATACACACACACACACCCACACATACCCTCTAGTACGGCTGGCGGCAGTGATTGTCTTTAGAATAACCCAGCGTTACTCTTATTTCGGCAATGTGTCGTAACGACACGTCATTGCAATGAATAAACCCGAACGCTTTACAGAAAGAGCGTGAGAGAGAGGCGGTGCATAAAAAAGAATAGAGAAAACAATAGTCTTTTATTAGTATCTTTTAAACTTAACTTCCTGTAAATCATGATCGGCAGCAGTGCAATGGCTACGGCATTCGCGTGGCAATCGTAAGGTCTCAGGTTCGAGTCGCGGCAAAGGTATTGACTTTTCGTATCGGTAAGGTTTAAAAAATTAATTTAAAATAATACACATTATACATACTAAGTATATACGCAAAATATACGTGTCGCGTTTAAGACTTACTGCTTCTGTGTCCCAAGCAAAACGTTTAATAACAATTTATAGAAGCTTATACTATACATTTTAACATGAATTAACCACCACTGTCGTGTTAAGTATTGATATCGGGATGTAGAATTTCGATTCAAATTGTTTTTGTTTATTTATGGTTTATAATCCTTAACTTTAAAATTAAAATTTTTGATTCAAACACCTTAGTTCTTGTTGACGGCATTGGCTTCACGAGAGAAACATCTCTCCATACGTGTCATTGGGCCAACAAAGCGTCACTTACGTCGCTCCATGCATTATATTAGGTCAATAGAGCGTCTCTTAAGTCGCTGTCTGCATGTCATAAAGGCAATAGAGAGACGCTAACGTCGCTCCATACATGTCATTTAATGAAAGGAGCGACGCTAATGTCGCTCCATACATGTCTATTGTCGCTTCTCTGCATGGCGTTGGTACAACCTAGCGTTGTTAGAGAAACGTTAACGTACTGAGCGGAACTCGCCTAGCAAAATCCGGCAGTCGAACACATTGTAAAGGGTCAAGCGAGCGTCAACGACTGTTTCAGAGTCACCGACGCGACGTTCATTTTGCGTTACTCGGCCGTACTAGAGGGTACAGACAGACACACTCACACACACACACACACACACACACATCGAGACATCGTGCGTGTGAGTTTCCAAGTGCGGTCGCGTTTTTATTCGCTCTGGTCTGGCGACAATTTGCAGCGTATTACCTGGTCCGAAAATAACAAACAGTCAGTGTGGTGTTGTGAGCGATTGGGTAGCTTACCTGGGTACTCGCTTTTATCACCGCCTGGTGCGAACCCGGTTGTTTTTGACGATTGCGTCCTGCGGAGTCTCTATCCGTGGTGTTTTGTGGCTTAGGTTGTCTGCGTGACCTTTTGCGGGTGTGTGTTGCAGCTGCAGCGTCACATTTGCACTTTCTTTGCAGTGTGCTGTTGGTGTTTTTTTCGCCTTAACACACTTTCAGCTGTGCTATTTGTGCTTTACGGGTGCCCACATTCTCCGCTGATCCCAGGGCTGTCAAGCTTAATCGCTTGGCAAGCCGCGCCAACAGCACCCCTCATCAGCAACAGGTGGCCCCACTTGTGTTCGGTTCGTGTATCGACTAAATGAGCGGTCTACACTTGCAGTTGCATACCTTCGTGGGCAGCAACTAAGTGTAGTATAACGTGCAGGCGTGTTTTTTGCTAAAGAAACTCCTAGCAATTAGGTGCAAAAGGCCACGGAACTGGTTATAACCAACCCTCCCCCGCTGCGGCGGTGCACTTTGAGGGGGCTCTGGTGACCTAAACGGGGCGGTATAACCCCCACCGGTTAAACCGAAGGGAAATCTTTGGTCACCGGGGGATTGCTATCAGAGTTTGTAGCAAGGTAACCGCGTCAACTCTAGGATGGCAGACGAATCGTCGCCATTCTTCCGAAGGCCAGCGTTGGCGCGATCTCCACCATCGCTACAGCCTAGACTGGGCTTGTCTCTGCCTCACGTAGAGACTGTGTCTCCGGCAATGGAGGCATCTTCACCGACGCCTTTGGTAGCGGCTGTTGAGCGGCCAACGACACAGGGAGCTGGTTGCACGGTGACAACAGCACACCCACCCAGGTTACCCGTTAACCTAAGGAGCATTCTATCGCAGATGGGGGTCAGTATAGACGGAATAAGTGCCCGGTTTGACAACAAAAGGCACATCAATAATCTGGAGAGCGAGGAGCTGGCAAGGTTAGTGGACTTGCAAAAGCAAGCTATGAGCTGCCTGAATTCTGCAACAACTGAGAAGGCCGTCCAGACAACGCCAACTGCTGAGAGCTGTTCCAATAGCATTGCTAGGAGCATGCATGGTTCGGTGGTACAAGCTAAGGGTACACCGAAACGCTTGCGCGAGGGAGTTCTGCAAATCGGGAGTTCGCAATAGGCCTCCATTAAAGGCGTACATCCGCGTTTTTATTTGTTTTAAGACCAAGGCGATACACCTGGAGCTTGCCAAGGAGTTGTCGACACCAACTTTTATCGGCGCGCTGAAGCGATTTATATCACTTCGTGGGAGGCTAAGTCAAATTTGGTCAGACAACGCTACGAATTTTATTGGAGCTAGAAAAGAGCTGCTGGAGTTGAAAAAACTCTTCCTAAGCGACTCTCATCAGGATGCAGTGCAAAGGTTTTGCCTTTCTGAAACATTGACTTGCGGTTTATTCCTCCTCGCTCTCCTCACTTTGGTGGACTTTGGGAGGCCGCAGTCAAGAGTGCAAAACATCACCTGTATCGCTCTCTTGGTCGAAACACACTACATCTCGATGAAATACAAACGCTGGTTTATCAAATCTCTGCAATCATTATTTCTAGACGATTAGTTCCCATTACAGAAAATCCTGAGGACCTAGACGTGCTGACTCCATCACATTTTTTGCTTGGTGGGCCACCAACAAACTTAACCGAGCCAGACTTATCAGCGATCAACTTCAATCGTTTAAGTGGTTGGCAGCAGGTGGCACGTATACAGCAGATTTTCTGGGCTCGTTGGCAAAAAGAGTATCTGACGTTGCTTCAGGAACGGACCAAGTGGAGAACGCGCGTCGAACCACTATGTGTCGGCGACCTAGTCCTCATCAAGGATGAGCATCTTCCGCCCATGCACTGGCCACTTGCTCGAGTTCTTCAACTCCTCCCTGGAAGTGATGGCGTTCCCAGAGTTGCAGAGCTAAAAACCGCTACTGGATAGTTTCGGAGGGCAACAGCGAAGCTTTGTTTGCTGCCCTTAAAGCACTCTGTTGAAAGCGTGCTTTCAACGGGGGGAGAATGTTCGGAGCAGCAACAGCCGATCGAGCAAAGTTGATAAATTATACATTCTTATTGCCTTGCGTGGCCTACCTTACCATCACATCACTATAGAGTAGCTTAAATCATTTTGATGTTCTCTTGCACTTATCTTATGTTATCTATCAATGCTCGCTTTATGACTATATCCGTAACGCATCGGCAAGCTTTGTACGTCGCCGCTTGCATATTCATCTGTTAGTTGTTCAAACACATTCGGTGCGAACAAGTCATAAGCATTGTGACAATTACAGATAAACATCGGTTTGATTTGTAGTTCTGTCATTTGTTTTATTTTCATTTTCGGAAATTAAAGCGCTAAAAAATATTAGCGCTCCAAACATGTGTAACATGTGTAACACACCCACACATACCCTCTAGTACGGCTGGCGGCAGTGATTGTCTTTAGAATAACCCAGCGTTACTCTTATTTCGGCAATGTGTCGTAACGACACGTCATTGCAATGAATAAACCCGAACGCTTTACAGAAAGAGCGTGAGAGAGAGGCGGTGCATAAAAAAGAATAGAGAAAACAATAGTCTTTTATTAGTATCTTTTAAACTTAACTTCCTGTAAATCATGATCGGCAGCAGTGCAATGGCTACGGCATTCGCGTGGCAATCGTAAGGTCTCAGGTTCGAGTCGCGGCAAAGGTATTGACTTTTCGTAATCGGTAAGGTTTAAAAAATTAATTTAAAATAATACACATTATACATACTAAGTATATACGCAAAATATTCGTGTCGCGTTTAAGACTTACTGCTTCTGTGTCCCAAGCAAAACGTTTAATAACAATTTATAGAAGCTTATACTATACATTTTAACATGAATTAACCACCACTGTCGTGTTAAGTATTGATATCGGGATGTAGAATTTCGATTCAAATTGTTTTTGTTTATTTATGGTTTATAATCCTTAACTTTAAAATTAAAATTTTTGATTCAAACACCTTAGTTCTTGTTGACGGCATTGGCTTCACGAGAGAAACATCTCTCCATACGTGTCATTGGGCCAACAAAGCGTCACTTACGTCGCTCCATGCATTATATTAGGTCAATAGAGCGTCTCTTAAGTCGCTGTCTGCATGTCATAAAGGCAATAGAGAGACGCTAACGTCGCTCCATACATGTCATTTAATGAAAGGAGCGACGCTAATGTCGCTCCATACATGTCTATTGTCGCTTCTCTGCATGGCGTTGGTACAACCTAGCGTTGTTAGAGAAACGTTAACGTACTGAGCGGAACTCGCCTAGCAAAATCCGGCAGTCGAACACATTGTAAAGGGTCAAGCGAGCGTCAACGACTGTTTAAGAGTCACCGACGCTACGTTCATTTTGCGTTACTCGGCCGTACTAGAGGGTACAGACAGACACACTCACACACACACACACACACACATCGAGACATCGTGCGTGTGAGTTTCCAAGTGCGGTCGCGTTTTTATTCGCTCTGGTCTGGCGACAATTTGCAGCGTATTACCTGGTCCGAAAATAACAAACAGTCAGTGTGGTGTTGTGAGCGATTGGGTAGCTTACCTGGGTACTCGCTTTTATCACCGCCTGGTGCGAACCCGGTTGTTTTTGACGATTGCGTCCTGCGGAGTCTCTATCCGTGGTGTTTTGTGGCTTAGGTTGTCTGCGTGACCTTTTGCGGGTGTGTGTTGCAGCTGCAGCGTCACATTTGCACTTTCTTTGCAGTGTGCTGTTGGTGTTTTTTTCGCCTTAACACACTTTCAGCTGTGCTATTTGTGCTTTACGGGTGCCCACATTCTCCGCTGATCCCAGGGCTGTCAAGCTTAATCGCTTGGCAAGCCGCGCCAACAGCACCCCTCATCAGCAACAGGTGGCCCCACTTGTGTTCGGTTCGTGTATCGACTAAATGAGCGGTCTACACTTGCAGTTGCATACCTTCGTGGGCAGCAACTAAGTGTAGTATAACGTGCAGGCGTGTTTTTTGCTAAAGAAACTCCTAGCAATTAGGCGCAAAAGGCCACGGAACTGGTTATAACCAACCCTCCCCCGCTGCGGCGGTGCACTTTGAGGGGGCTCTGGTGACCTAAACGGGGCGGTATAACCCCCACCGGTTAAACCGAAGGGAAATCTTTGGTCACCGGGGGATTGCTATCAGAGTTCGTAGCAAGGTAACCGCGTCAACTCTAGGATGGCAGACGAATCGTCGCCATTCTTCCGAAGGCCAGCGTTGGCGCGATCTCCACCATCGCTACAGCCTAGACTGGGCTTGTCTCTGCCTCACGTAGAGACTGTGTCTCCGGCAATGGAGGCATCTTCACCGACGCCTTTGGTAGCGGCTGTTGAGCGGCCAACGACACAGGGAGCTGGTTGCACGGTGACAACAGCACACCCACCCAGGTTACCCGTTAACCTAAGGAGCATTCTATCGCAGATGGGGGTCTGTATAGACGGAATAAGTGCCCGGTTTGACAACAAAAGGCACATCAATAATCTGGAGAGCGAGGAGCTGGCAAGGTTAGTGGACTTGCAAAAGCAAGCTATGAGCTGCCTGAATTCTGCAACAACTGAGAAGGCCGTCCAGACAACGCCAACTGCTGAGAGCTGTTCCAATAGCATTGCTAGGAGCATGCATGGTTCGGTGGTACAAGCTAAGGGTACACCGAAACGCTTGCGCGAGGGAGTTCTGCAAATCGGGAGTTCGCAATAGGCCTCCATTAAAGGCGTACATCCGCGTTTTTATTTGTTTTAAGACCAAGGCGATACACCTGGAGCTTGCCAAGGAGTTGTCGACACCAACTTTTATCGGCGCGCTGAAGCGATTTATATCACTTCGTGGGAGGCTAAGTCAAATTTGGTCAGACAACGCTACGAATTTTGTTGGAGCTAGAAAAGAGCTGCTGGAGTTGAAAAAACTCTTCCTAAGCGACTCTCATCAGGATGCAGTGCAAAGGTTTTGCCTTTCTGAAACATTGACTTGCGGTTTATTCCTCCTCGCTCTCCTCACTTTGGTGGACTTTGGGAGGCCGCAGTCAAGAGTGCAAAACATCACCTGTATCGCTCTCTTGGTCGAAACACACTACATCTCGATGAACTACAAACGCTGGTTTATCAAATCTCTGCAATCATTATTTCTAGACCATTAGTTCCCATTACAGAAAATCCTGAGGACCTAGACGAGCTGACTCCATCACATTTTTTGCTTGGTGGGCCACCAACAAACTTAACCGAGCCAGACTTATCAGCGATCAACTTCAATCGTTTAAGTGGTTGGCAGCAGGTGGCACGTATACAGCAGATTTTCTGGGCTCGTTGGCAAAAAGAGTATCTGACGTTGCTTCAGGAACGGACCAAGTGGAGAACGCGCGTCGAACCACTATGTGTCGGCGACCTAGTCCTCATCAAGGATGAGCATCTTCCGCCCATGCACTGGCCACTTGCTCGAGTTCTTCAACTCCTCCCTGGAAGTGATGGCGTTCCCAGAGTTGCAGAGCTAAAAACCGCTACTGGATAGTTTCGGAGGGCAACAGCGAAGCTTTGTTTGCTGCCCTTAAAGCACTCTGTTGAAAGCGTGCTTTCAACGGGGGGAGAATGTTCGGAGCAGCAACAGCCGATCGAGCAAAGTTGATAAATTATACATTCTTATTGCCTTGCGTGGCCTACCTTACCATCACATCACTATAGAGTAGCTTAAATCATTTTGATGTTCTCTTGCACTTATCTTATGTTATCTATCAATGCTCGCTTTATGACTATATCCGTAACGCATCGGCAAGCTTTGTACGTCGCCGCTTGCATATTCATCTGTTAGTTGTTCAAACACATTCGGTGCGAACAAGTCATAAGCATTGTGACAATTACAGATAAACATCGGTTTGATTTGTAGTTCTGTCATTTGTTTTATTTTCATTTTCGGAAATTAAAGCGCTAAAAAATATTAGCGCTCCAAACATGTGTATATATAATACGAAAATCAGAATATTGAAAAACTCACTGATTCAAAAAGTAACTTTCGATGTTATTATTATCCTTAATATAAACAATGTTAAAAAATTCACTGAAACGAAAAGTAACTTTCTTTGTTCATATTAAATATGAGCAAAAATGCATAACCAATTCCCTTACCATTGTATGTAAAAACATAATATTGGAAAGAGCACTACAGTTATTCCTCTAAGCAGCAGATCCCGGGCTCATACATACAATGCTTGCACTTAAGAGCTAGGCATGGGTGGTGCAAATTAGGCAATGCAATTCCTTAAATAGCAGCCTTTTAGTTATGGTTAGCTTAGCTTAGTGAGTGCGGAGGAGATAGGCATATTAAGATTTATGTTTGAAAATAAAATAGAGAGTGAACGTAAATGAGCAACAGCAAAGGAGCATGATCGGAGCGAGATTTCAAATTATCTGATTATCATAAGAACAGCACGCGCGCTTATGTGAACGCCCTTTGCTTATTCGAAATTGTATATCAATAATATATCAATAATGTTAGTGTGTGTCGTTTTGTCTAAGTTATATAAGCAGCAAGTAGGCGAATCCACCCCCATAACATATTCTGGTGTGGGAAATTTTTCTGGACGCACCAAGTTTTGTTATATTGTTGTTGTTTTTTATTCTCGCTCGCGATCAAACTCTCAGCTTGTGCGAAAATCAGGCGACAGTAGTGGAATGGGTACTTGATGTAATTGTAATTTGTGTTTTAAAATGGGTAAAAAGTGCTCCAAATCGTATGGGAGGTACTTGTCCAAATAAAAATTCCCTTCTTAGTGCTCACTCACTACCTGTGTGAAAATTTCAGCCTTCTAGCTCGTTTCGTTTAGGCTGTGGCTCTTCCATTATCATCAGGACAAACTCTGTTATATAAAGCCTGACTAGAAGATACCCTGAACCAAGTTGCAATAAATATATTATAAAAGACTTTGGTAAACTGAATAAACTCCAATCGATTAAATTCGATATCTCCGGTGTTTCTTAATCGATTTGGACGAAATTTTCAGAAAAGTTCTATCGTTACCCATTACTACAACCCTCATTTTTATATTTTCCAAATTCGATATTTTTTGTTATCGATTCCATGTGTATATTGGAAACCAGAATAGTTATCGATAATTTGAAGCAAACTTGTTCTGACCATGGTATAGTAGAACTCATCTCCATAATCTGAAGTCTCTAGCTCTTGGAGTCTCTTAGATCCACGCGTTCATACAAACAGACAGACGGACATGGCTATATCGTCTCGGCTGTTGATGCAGATCAAGAATATATATACTTTATGGGGTCGGAGATGCTTCCTTCTTCCTGTTACATACTTTTGCACAAAATCATTATACCCTTATTTACCCATTTTATGGGTTAAGGGTATAATAAAAAACACACACATGCACATACACACACACACACCCACACATACCCTCTAGTACGGCTGGCGGCAGTGATTGTCTTTAGAATAACCCAGCGTTACTCTTATTTCGGCAATGTGTCGTAACGACACGTCATTGCAATGAATAAACCCGAACGCTTTACAGAAAGAGCGTGAGAGAGAGGCGGTGCATAAAAAAGAATAGAGAAAACAATAGTCTTTTATTAGTATCTTTTAAACTTAACTTCCTGTAAATCATGATCGGCAGCAGTGCAATGGCTACGGCATTCGCGTGGCAATCGTAAGGTCTCAGGTTCGAGTCGCGGCAAAGGTATTGACTTTTCGTAATCGGTAAGGTTTAAAAAATTAATTTAAAATAATACACATTATACATACTAAGTATATACGCAAAATATTCGTGTCGCGTTTAAGACTTACTGCTTCTGTGTCCCAAGCAAAACGTTTAATAACAATTTATAGAAGCTTATACTATACATTTTAACATGAATTAACCACCACTGTCGTGTTAAGTATTGATATCGGGATGTAGAATTTCGATTCAAATTGTTTTTGTTTATTTATGGTTTATAATCCTTAACTTTAAAATTAAAATTTTTGATTCAAACACCTTAGTTCTTGTTGACGGCATTGGCTTCACGAGAGAAACATCTCTCCATACGTGTCATTGGGCCAACAAAGCGTCACTTACGTCGCTCCATGCATTATATTAGGTCAATACAGCGTCTCTTAAGTCGCTGTCTGCATGTCATAAAGGCAATAGAGAGACGCTAACGTCGCTCCATACATGTCATTTAATCAAAGGAGCGACGCTAATGTCGCTCCATACATGTCTATTGTCGCTTCTCTGCATGGCGTTGGTACAACCTAGCGTTGTTAGAGAAACGTTAACGTACTGAGCGGAACTCGCCTAGCAAAATCCGGCAGTCGAACACATTGTAAAGGGTCAAGCGAGCGTCAACGACTGTTTCAGAGTCACCGACGCTACGTTCATTTTGCGTTACTTGGCCGTACTAGAGGGTACAGACAGACACACTCACACACACACACACACACACACACATCGAGACATCGTGCGTGTGAGTTTCCAAGTGCGGTCGCGTTTTTATTCGCTCTGGTCTGGCGACAATTTGCAGCGTATTACCTGGTCCGAAAATAACAAACAGTCAGTGTGGTGTTGTGAGCGATTGGGTAGCTTACCTGGGTACTCGCTTTTATCACCGCCTGGTGCGAACCCGGTTGTTTTTGACGATTGCGTCCTGCGGAGTCTCTATCCGTGGTGTTTTGTGGTTTAGGTTGTCTGCGTGACCTTTTGCGGGTGTGTGTTGCAGCTGCAGCGTCACATTTGCACTTTCTTTGCAGTGTGCTGTTGGTGTTTTTTCGCCTTAACACACTTTCAGCTGTGCTATTTGTGCTTTACGGGTGCCCACATTCTCCGCTGATCCCAGGGCTGTCAAGCTTAATCGCTTGGCAAGCCGCGCCAACAGCACCCCTCATCAGCAACAGGTGGCCCCACTTGTGTTCGGTTCGTGTATCGACTAAATGAGCGGTCTACACTTGCAGTTGCATACCTTCGTGGGCAGCAACTAAGTGTAGTATAACGTGCAGGCGTGTTTTTTGCTAAAGAAACTCCTAGCAATTAGGCGCAAAAGGCCACGGAACTGGTTATAACCAACCCTCCCCCGCTGCGGCGGTGCACTTTGAGGGGGCTCTGGTGACCTAAACGGGGCGGTATAACCCCCACCGGTTAAACCGAAGGGAAATCTTTGGTCACCGGGGGATTGCTATCAGAGTTCGTAGCAAGGTAACCGCGTCAACTCTAGGATGGCAGACGAATCGTCGCCATTCTTCCGAAGGCCAGCGTTGGCGCGATCTCCACCACCGCTACAGCCTAGACTGGGCTTGTCTCTGCCTCACGTAGAGACTGTGTCTCCGGCAATGGAGGCATCTTCACCGACGCCTTTGGTAGCGGCTGTTGAGCGGCCAACGACACAGGGAGCTGGTTGCACGGTGACAACAGCACACCCACCCAGGTTACCCGTTAACCTAAGGAGCATTCTATCGCAGATGGGGGTCTGTATAGACGGAATAAGTGCCCGGTTTGACAACAAAAGGCACATCAATAATCTGGAGAGCGAGGAGCTGGCAAGGTTAGTGGACTTGCAAAAGCAAGCTATGAGCTGCCTGAATTCTGAAACAACTGAGAAGGCCGTCCAGACAACGCCAACTGCTGAGAGCTGTTCCAATAGCATTGCTAGGAGCATGCATGGTTCGGTGGTACAAGCTAAGGGTACACCGAAACGCTTGCGCGAGGGAGTTCTGCAAATCGGGAGTTCGCAATAGGCCTCCATTAAAGGCGTACATCCGCGTTTTTATTTGTTTTAAGACCAAGGCGATACACCTGGAGCTTGCCAAGGAGTTGTCGACACCAACTTTTATCGGCGCGCTGAAGCGATTTATATCACTTCGTGGGAGGCTAAGTCAAATTTGGTCAGACAACGCTACGAATTTTGTTGGAGCTAGAAAAGAGCTGCTGGAGTTGAAAAAACTCTTCCTAAGCGACTCTCATCAGGATGCAGTGCAAAGGTTTTGCCTTTCTGAAACATTGACTTGCGGTTTATTCCTCCTCGCTCTCCTCACTTTGGTGGACTTTGGGAGGCCGCAGTCAAGAGTGCAAAACATCACCTGTATCGCTCTCTTGGTCGAAACACACTACATCTCGATGAACTACAAACGCTGGTTTATCAAATCTCTGCAATCATTATTTCTAGACGATTAGTTCCCATTACAGAAAATCCTGAGGACCTAGACGTGCTGACTCCATCACATTTTTTGCTTGGTGGGCCACCAACAAACTTAACCGAGCCAGACTTATCAGCGATCAACTTCAATCGTTTAAGTGGTTGGCAGCAGGTGGCACGTATACAGCAGATTTTCTGGGCTCGTTGGCAAAAAGAGTATCTGACGTTGCTTCAGGAACGGACCAAGTGGAGAACGCGCGTCGAACCACTATGTGTCGGCGACCTAGTCCTCATCAAGGATGAGCATCTTCCGCCCATGCACTGGCCACTTGCTCGAGTTCTTCAACTCCTCCCTGGAAGTGATGGCGTTCCCAGAGTTGCAGAGCTAAAAACCGCTACTGGATAGTTTCGGAGGGCAACAGCGAAGCTTTGTTTGCTGCCCTTAAAGCACTCTGTTGAAAGCGTGCTTTCAACGGGGGGAGAATGTTCGGAGCAGCAACAGCCGATCGAGCAAAGTTGATAAATTATACATTCTTATTGCCTTGCGTGGCCTACCTTACCATCACATCACTATAGAGTAGCTTAAATCATTTTGATGTTCTCTTGCACTTATCTTATGTTATCTATCAATGCTCGCTTTATGACTATATCCGTAACGCATCGGCAAGCTTGTACGTCGCCGCTTGCATATTCATCTGTTAGTTGTTCAAACACATTCGGTGCGAACAAGTCATAAGCATTGTGACAATTACAGATAAACATCGGTTTGATTTGTAGTTCTGTCTTTTGTTTTATTTTCATTTTCGGAAATTAAAGCGCTAAAAAATATTAGCGCTCCAAACATGTGTATATATAATACGAAAATCAGAATATTGAAAAACTCACTGATTCAAAAAGTAACTTTCGATGTTATTATTATCCTTAATATAAACAATGTTAAAAAATTCACTGAAACGAAAAGTAACTTTCTTTGTTCATATTAAATATGAACAAAAATGCATAACCAATTCCCTTACCATTGTATGTAAAAACATAATATTGGAAAGAGCACTACAGTTATTCCTCTAAGCAGCAGATCCCGGGCTCATACATACAATGCTTGCACTTAAGAGCTAGGCATGGGTGGTGCAAATTAGGCAATGCAATTCCTTAAACAGCAGCCTTTTAGTTATGGTTAGCTTAGCTTAGTGAGTGCGGAGGAGATAGGCATATTAAGATTTATGTTTGAAAATAAAATAGAGAGTGAACGTAAATGAGCAACAGCAAAGGAGCATGATCGGAGCGAGATTTCAAATTATCTGATTATCATAAGAACAGCACGCGCGCTTATGTGAACGCCCTTTGCTTATTCGAAATTGTATATCAATAAAATATCAATAATGTTAGTGTGTTACGTTTTGTCTAAGTTATATAAGCAGCAAGTAGGCGAATCCACCCCCATAACATATTCTGGTGTGGGAAATTTTTCTGGACGCACCAAGTTTTGTTATATTGTTGTTGTTTTTTATTCTCGCTCGCGATCAAACTCTCAGCTTGTGCGAAAATCAGGCGACAGTAGTGGAATGGGTACTTGATGTAATTGTAATTTGTGTTTTAAAATGGGTAAAAAGTGCTCCAAATCGTATGGGAGGTACTTGTCCAAATAAAAATTCCCTTCTTAGTGCTCACTAACTACCTGTGTGAAAATTTCAGCCTTCTAGCTCGTTTCGTTTAGGCTGTGGCTCTTCCATTATCATCAGGACAAACTCTGTTATATAAAGCCTGACTAGAAGATACCCTGAACCAAGTTGCAATAAATATATTTAATTTATATAAGACTTTGGTAAACTGAATAAACTCCAATCGATTAAATTCGATATCTCCGGTGTTTCTTAATCGATTTGGACGAAATTTTCAGAAAAGTTCTATCGTTACCCATTACTACAACCCTCATTTTTATATTTTCCAAATTCGATATTTTTTGTTATCGATTCCATGTGTATATTGGAAACCAGAATAGTTATCGATAATTTGAAGCAAACTTGTTCTGACCATGGTATAGTAGAACTCATCTCCATAATCTGAAGTCTCTAGCTCTTGGAGTCTCTTAGATCCACGCGTTCATACAAACAGACAGACGGACATGGCTATATCGTCTCGGCTGTTGATGCCGATCAAGAATATATATACTTTATGGGGTCGGAGATGCTTCCTTCTTCCTCTTACATACTTTTGCACAAAATCATTATACCCTTATTTACCCATTTTATGGGTTAAGGGTATAATAAAAAACACACACATGCACATACACACACACACACCCACACATACCCTCTAGTACGGCTGGCGGCAGTGATTGTCTTTAGAATAACCCAGCGTTACTCTTATTTCGGCAATGTGTCGTAACGACACGTCATTGCAATGAATAAACCCGAACGCTTTACAGAAAGAGCGTGAGAGAGAGGCGGTGCATAAAAAAGAATAGAGAAAACAATAGTCTTTTATTAGTATCTTTTAAACTTAACTTCCTGTAAATCATGATCGGCAGCAGTGCAATGGCTACGGCATTCGCGTGGCAATCGTAAGGTCTCAGGTTCGAGTCGCGGCAAAGGTATTGACTTTTCGTAATCGGTAAGGTTTAAAAAATTAATTTAAAATAATGCACATTATACATACTAAGTATATACGCAAAATATTCGTTTCGCGTTTAAGACTTACTGCTTCTGTGTCCCAAGCAAAACGTTTAATAACAATTTATAGAAGCTTATACTATACATTTTAACATGAATTAACCACCACTGTCGTGTTAAGTATTGATATCGGGATGTAGAATTTCGATTCAAATTGTTTTTGTTTATTTATGGTTTATAATCCTTAACTTTAAAATTAAAATTTTTGATTCAAACACCTTAGTTCTTGTTGACGGCATTGGCTTCACGAGAGAAACATCTCTCCATACGTGTCATTGGGCCAACAAAGCGTCACTTACGTCGCTCCATGCATTATATTAGGTCAATAGAGCGTCTCTTAAGTCGCTGTCTGCATGTCATAAAGGCAATAGAGAGACGCTAACGTCGCTCCATACATGTCATTTAATCAAAGGAGCGACGCTAATGTCGCTCCATACATGTCTATTGTCGCTTCTCTGCATGGCGTTGGTACAACCTAGCGTTGTTAGAGAAACGTTAACGTACTGAGCGGAACTCGCCTAGCAAAATCCGGCAGTCGAACACATTGTAAAGGGTCAAGCGAGCGTCAACGACTGTTTCAGAGTCACCGACGCTACGTTCATTTTGCGTTACTTGGCCGTACTAGAGGGTACAGACAGACACACTCACACACACACACACACACACATCGAGACATCGTGCGTGTGAGTTTCCAAGTGCGGTCGCGTTTTTATTCGCTCTGGTCTGGCGACAATTTGCAGCGTATTACCTGGTCCGAAAATAACAAACAGTCAGTGTGGTGTTGTGAGCGATTGGGTAGCTTACCTGGGTACTCGCTTTTATCACCGCCTGGTGCGAACCCGGTTGTTTTTGACGATTGCGTCCTGCGGAGTCTCTATCCGTGGTGTTTTGTGGTTTAGGTTGTCTGCGTGACCTTTTGCGGGTGTGTGTTGCAGCTGCAGCGTCACATTTGCACTTTCTTTGCAGTGTGCTGTTGGTGCTTTTTCGCCTTAACACACTTTCAGCTGTGCTATTTGTGCTTTACGGGTGCCCACATTCTCCGCTGATCCCAGGGCTGTCAAGCTTAATCGCTTGGCAAGCCGCGCCAACAGCACCCCTCATCAGCAACAGGTGGCCCCACTTGTGTTCGGTTCGTGTATCGACTAAATGAGCGGTCTACACTTGCAGTTGCATACCTTCGTGGGCAGCAACTAAGTGTAGTATAACGTGCAGGCGTGTTTTTTGCTAAAGAAACTCCTAGCAATTAGGCGCAAAAGGCCACGGAACTGGTTATAACCAACCCTCCCCCGCTGCGGCGGTGCACTTTGAGGGGGCTCTGGTGACCTAAACGGGGCGGTATAACCCCCACCGGTTAAACCGAAGGGAAATCTTTGGTCACCGGGGGATTGCTATCAGAGTTCGTAGCAAGGTAACCGCGTCAACTCTAGGATGGCAGACGAATCGTCGCCATTCTTCCGAAGGCCAGCGTTGGCGCGATCTCCACCACCGCTACAGCCTAGACTGGGCTTGTCTCTGCCTCACGTAGAGACTGTGTCTCCGGCAATGGAGGCATCTTCACCGACGCCTTTGGTAGCGGCTGTTGAGCGGCCAACGACACAGGGAGCTGGTTGCACGGTGACAACAGCACACCCACCCAGGTTACCCGTTAACCTAAGGAGCATTCTATCGCAGATGGGGGTCTGTATAGACGGAATAAGTGCCCGGTTTGACAACAAAAGGCACATCAATAATCTGGAGAGCGAGGAGCTGGCAAGGTTAGTGGACTTGCAAAAGCAAGCTATGAGCTGCCTGAATTCTGCAACAACTGAGAAGGCCGTCCAGACAACGCCAACTGCTGAGAGCTGTTCCAATAGCATTGCTAGGAGCATGCATGGTTCGGTGGTACAAGCTAAGGGTACACCGAAACGCTTGCGCGAGGTCCCGACATCTCAACACACTACACCCCCAAAACGGAGCAAGGTGACAGCAACTGCGTCTGCAAGCACGCAGAATCATGAGCCCCCCGTGCGTCATCCCTGCCTAAGGATAATCCTTGGTCGAAGGTGGTTGGCCGCAAAAGCAAAGCAGCTCGTACAAGGGCTGATGCAGTCACCGTGTCTGGTCTGGGCGACTGCAGCTATGCAGACATTCTAAAAGTGGTTCGGAGCGAGCCATCACTTGCGCATCTGAGAGAAGACGTTAGCACAATCCGCAAGACGGCTAAAGGCGACAGCCGACACACAGTGCAAACGAGTTGCAGCTCGCCGTTGTCAAGGTGCTGGTTGGACGGGCGACGGTGAAAACTTTATCGGAATCCAATCAGGTAAAAATCTGCTATCTGGATGAGCTGGCGACCAAGGAGGAGGTCCTGGATACTGTTAGGTCTGCCCTTGATGACCCAACGCTGGATGGCAGCGTCGTCAAGTCGTTGCGGCACACAAGGGCTGGCCTGCAAACTGCAACCCTGGGCTTACCGTCGGCTAAGGCGGTTAAGCTGGTCGAAATCGGGAAAATCCGCATCGGGTGGGCGGTATGCCGCATTAGGCCCTTGATGCAGCCAAGGCATTGTTTCAAATGCTTGGAATATGGCCACATCGCTGCCCATTGCAAGTGCACGGCTGATCTGAGTAAGACTTGTTACAAGTGTGGAACAGTCGGTCACATCGCGAGAGCGTGCAATCAGCCGCCAAAATGTGCCCTATGCACAAGAAAAGGTGAAAAGACGACTGAGCATGCTTCAGGCAGTTATAGGTGTCCTGCCTACCGGGAAGCTGTTAAGCATGCCAAATGGTGAAAGTCCTGCAGCTAAACCTCAACCACTGCGTAGCTGCACAAGCTTTGCTGGAGCAACTCATTCTTGATTACAACATCGATGTCGCCATGCTTAGTGAACCCCATCACCGGGCGTCAACTAACCGCGGGCTGTGGGCTTCTGACAGCTCTGGAAAGGCTGCTTTGTGGAACTGTGGCGATCAGCAGTCCCCCTTCACTCACACCCTAGTCTCTGACAGCTTTGTTCGAGTTAAAGTAGGTGGTCTGTGCCTCTACAGTTGTTACTTGGCGCCCAGCCTTACGATCGAAGCCTTCGAGGCGGTGACGTTGGAAATTGCAGAGGACGCAAGGGCCCGTAGCAACGTCATAGTTGCTGGCCACTTCAACGCGTGGTCTACGGAATGGGGCAGCTCGTCGATGAATGCCAGAGAAACCATCCTCGTGGAGTCGATGCAAATTTGGACTTGGTTCTCCTCAACACTGGGACAAGAAACACGTTCAACAGGGGTAGCGCTGGATCAATCATCGACCTAACCTACGTTAGCAGTACACTCGCCCGCACGGCCCAGTTACGTATAAGCGACTGCTACACTGGAAGCGACCATGAGGCCATCGTCTTCGCAGTAGGTGAAACCCTGCAGTCGCCAGCAAGGCCACCCTCTGGAAAAGCGTTCCGTTTTGAGTCCCTTAACACAGACATCTTCGTCGAAGCCATCTCACGAATGGCAGCAGGCGGACCGGCGCAAGGGCAGTTCTAAAAAACACAATCAGGGCCAGTCAAGAGGAGTGCTTTCTCAAGGTTTGTGACTCGGCGGACAACGATCCCTGGGGCAGAGCCTACAGGATGGTAGTCAAGCGCATTGGCAGAGGCAGAGGCGATGCGCCAATGGAGTTTGCTCGTGTGAGGGACATAGTGGAAACCCTTTTTCCTCAAAGAATTAGCCCACTACCACCTGTTCATGGGCTGTCCACATTTGAGGGCTTCATTCCGGTCACGGTGAAGGAGATGGAGATTGCTGCACGCAAGCTTATCGCCAACAAGGCCCCGGGTCCAGACGGTGTGCCAAACCGCTGCCTGAGGATAGCAATCACCTTGCAGCCCGGTCTGTTCGCAGCGTTGTACTCTAAGTGCCTGCGCGAGGGTACTTTTCCGGACAGGCGGAAGGTACAGCAACTTGTGCTCTTACCCAAGCCCGACAAGCCCCCTGATGACCCCTCGGCATATATGTAGGCCCATCTGCCTCATCGATAACGGTGGCAAGGTCCTGGAAATGCTGATCTGTGCTAGGCTGGACGATGCCGGTCGGAACGCTGGTGGTCTATCACCTTTCCAGTATGGTTTCAGAAAGGCAAGATCTACCACTGACGCCATTAAATCGGCGGCACCCGCTGGCGCTTCGGCAGTAAGCACTACTGTCTTGCCGTGACCATCGATGTGAAGAACGCTTTCAACACTGCCAAATGGAGCTGCATCCTGGATGCCTTGGTACTACTTCGGGTTCCAAATTACCTAGTAGCGATCGTGAGGAGCTATTTTGATAACAAAATCCTTCGGTATCAAACGGACGAGGGTGAAAAGGAGCACGCTGTCTCCTCAAGGATCTGTTTTAGATCCTCTCCTATGGAACATCATGTATGATGGCATACTTCGAATTCAGCTACCAGAGGGGGCTACCGCAGTTGGCTACGCTGATGACGTCGCCTTAGTAATGGTGGCTATGGATTTACGGCGAGTCACAGAGCTTTGTAATTGGTGCATAGTTGCCGTTACTCAATGGTTGTCATCCGTGGGACTTCAGTTGGCTGCTCATAAGACGGAGGCGGTGCTCATCAGCAGCAGAAAAAAGGTGAAATACGTTGATTTCACGGTGGATGGCCTCACGTTGAGGTCTAAGGATTGGATCCGCTACCTAGGCGTGGTCATTGACAGGCGCCTCAGCTTCGGAGAGCATCTTGCGTTTGTCCACAGGAAGGCGGCGGTTACCGGGCGCGCATTGGCGCGGATGATGCCAAACACGCGAGGTCCGAGGCAGCATACGAGGTTGCTTCTAATGCACGTCATGAAGTCAGTTGTTGAAGCAGAAGTTGTCACTCATATTAGATTGCATTGTTAGTTGTAAGTTAGTTAAGAGAAATTGAAGTATGTACTCTTAATTGTAGCAATAAGCATAAGTATTAGTATCCTATATTATTCTCTTAGTTGTAGTCGTCTTACAAGCCGATCGGCAATTGCCGACGGCAAATTCACTGAAGTGCGGCCGCTTGTGGCTTTCGCACACCTTTGTTAGGCTAAGCATTTTAATTGTCGTCAAGCCTTTGAAGTCACCACATTAAAGCGAAGTTACATAAAGAAAAACCGCGTCTCATTATTTGTGATATTTAAATTCTAAAAATTCTTAGATTTTACATTGGCGCCCGAGCAGGGACATCGGTTTTTTAAATAATTTGTTTGTTTGTTTCGCTGTGGTGGCTTAAGCTTTCGCGTATTAAAAAAAAAATAAAAATAAAAACTTCGTTGGAGTTTGCTGCTTCGCTGGAATTTGCTGCTATTTGCCCTTTGGACTTCGCCATCTTGGACGCTGCCAAATTGCGCCAGTTCCATGGAGGATCAAAGGAGATCACTTTCTATAGACTCGCTAGAAAGCCAGGTATTTTGTGCCAAAAATTGAGATAAAAAGTTGAATTTTGTTGTGTCGCTGCAGTCGACCAAAATATTAAAAATTTAAAAGGAATATAGACTACGTTCATACACGTATAATTCAGCTCAATTTCTGGCACCTTGTGCATTTAGTTTCGTGGACAAAAATAAAGTAAAAAGTTTTGCGGCATATACATATGTACATACGTGTTTGCATATTCCCGAACATTTAATATTTTGCATACATATGTACGTATGTTCGTGTACGAAACTATTACTTAATTTTAAATGAACAAAACGGCAACATACATATATCAGTACATATATAATTTCGAACAAATAAAAAGTAAATACAAATTAAACAGAATAAAGGTTTCAAACGGTGGTCTATTTATTGCATTTTATATAGTTCGTGTGTTTGTGCATTAACATCTGGTTGTTCGATCGTTCGTTAACCTTTCTTCGCTCTGTGCTTGCATTGGCTTATTACATTGGTGTGTGTGTGCGTTTGCTCGCGCCAAATTTTGCCGCTTATTTTTCATCCCCGCTTTGCTTGCATTTCAAGCTTGGCTTGATCGTCTGTTAGTTTTTTGTGCGTGCGCTCGCTCCAATTTCTCTCTTTGCTTTTTTTTTAACCCCCGCACCCCTCATATTCTACCTGTTGCCTACAAAGTGGCTGCAGAAAACGTTTGACTTGCTTATCTTCGGTCGCTTGGACCGTTTTCGTTTGTTTGTTCACATTTCGCTTAGAGTGCGTGTGTGTGTTCAGTAAGCAAGCGTTTTGTTACATACATAATTGCAGTGCGTGTGCGAGGGTAGCTCACAAAGTTTGTCGAACTTTGTTTCTGTGTTTTTTTTTAAAGGTAGTTTTTCATCAGCTTAATTATGTCTGAGTCAGATAAACTGGTACTCGATAAGCCAGCAGTATCCAAGACTGCTGCTAAGTTAGCATTATGTTTACAGAAGTTTGATAAGGTCAGTGCTGATATTGAACGCATGCAAACAGCCTTTAGGTCGAAACAAATGTCATCAGACAAAACAGAGTTAGCATGTCGATTAGAAATGTTAGATGGATATATTGAAAAGGCTATGAATTTACAGGCAGAGTTGGACAGTTTAAACCCAACCAACGATAGCAGAGGGCCGTTAGAAGATTTGTGTGTAATTACAAAGGCGTTGTTTATGAATGCAATTAAACCACAATTAAACACACAAGTACAACATGACTGCTCAATGAATTCGAGCCAACGATCCCAGCTGCCGAAAATGCGTTTACCAAAATTTAGTGGTAAGCATTCGGAGTTTAGGAATTTTATGTGTCTTTTCGAGAGTCTTGTGGATGACGATGTGTCATTGACAAACGTTGAAAAATTTAATCATATAATATCATGTTTGTCAGATGAAGCATTGGGTGTTGTTAAGCCGTATCAGTTAACAGATTGCAATTACCCGAAGGCCCTTACTAGTCTGAAGTCAGTTTATGACAATAAATGTCTTATATTTTTTGATACAGTTGCTCAGTTATTCGATTTGCCAAGCATGACAAAACCATCTGCGTCAAGTTTAAGATCGATGGTAGATACAGTGTCTGCTATATATTCATCGCTGTCGTCCTTGGGTGACGACAAAGACATTTCAAATGCACTTATTATTCATATGGTCATGTCAAAAGTAGACCATAAGACAAAATCTCGTTTTGAGGAGCAGCTGGATTATGATAAGCTGCCATCATGGGAAGATTGTGCTAAGCAGTTGAATAGGAGGTACCAATATTTAGCTGCAGAGGAGTCAACTCGTGACAAATCAAAGGTGCGCAATGAATTGAGAAAGCCTCAGCAAAAATCTTCATTTGCCTGTGCTAGCCCAGGGCAAAAGTCGTCGTCTGCATGCACTTATTGCAAGTCTGCAGATCATAACATATATTCTTGTCCGTCATTTAGTGCCATTTCCGTTATGCAAAGATTTGAGTACGTTAAAACTCAAAAGATGTGTCTAAATTGTTTGACCGTGGGACACATAGTTGCAAACTGCAAGGCGTCGAAGTGTCGAGTTTGTTCAAAGCCTCATCATTCTTTGCTTAATAGGTATAATGCACCAGTACAAGGTGAGGCAGCTGCACTTCAAGCTTCAACTTCTGAGGCATATGTTGGACACACGCGTAATGCGGATCAAGTCGTTCTTGCTACTGCTGTCGTAAATATAAAAGATAGATTCGGACCGTTGCATCCAGCACGAGTGTTGCTCGACAGTGGCTCTCAGATAAATTTGATGTCTGAAAGCATGGCACAGAGGTTACGTCTTAAACGTGAGCCAAATTCCCTTGCTATTTCAATGGTAGGTGGTGCAACCACAGATAGCAAAAATAATGTTTGTGCATCGTTTCAATCTCGTTTGAATGCCCATACATTTTCCGCTGATTGCTGGGTACTAAAGACGATATCCACATCTCAGCCTGGACAAGCTCTGTCCATATTGAATTGGAAGATTCCAAAGAATATTAAGTTGGCAGATCCCGAGTTTTACAAGCCAGCTAAGGTTGATGTGTTATTGGGAGTGGAATTGTTTTATGGATTATTGTGCGTTGGGCAAATAAAATTACATTCCGAGCTGCCGATCATGCAAAAAACATTGCTCGGCTGGATTGTAGCCGGAAAATATACTGGTCAAGTGCCTCGACAACAGTATATCAATAGTTCAGTAGCTCAAGTTTCTATTTGTTCTCTCGACTCATTAGTAAATCGTTTTTGGGAATTGGACCAATGTCCAATCGAGTCGAAGGCTGTTCGCCAAACAGCTGAACAGCAGGCCTGTGAGTTGCACTTTAACAAAAACGTGCAACGGTTATCTTCCGGTCGATTTCAAGTCAATCTTCCCTTTAAGACCGATCCCAAGGCTCTTGGCCTGTCCTTTCAAACTGCTGAAAGGCGTTTTTTGCAACTTGAGCGCAAACTGTCAAGGGATAACACCCTTAGAAATATGTATCATGACTTCATGAAAAAATATTTGGATTTGGGACATATGTCCATTCTGAAGTCTGCTCCTCCAGAACAGCATTACTACATTCCTCATCAATGCGTTCTGTGACCTGAAAGCACCTCAACCAAACTTCGAGTTGTTTTTGATGCTTCTAGCAAAACATCAACAGCAGTTTCGCTAAATGAAACACTCATGGTTGGGCCAACTATTCAGAGGGAGTTGTATTCAACGTTGGTGAACTTTCGGTTGAACAAATATGCCGTAACTGCCGACATTTCAAAAATGTATAGGCAGATAAATGTTTCTGAGCAAGACCGAGACTTTCAACTTGCCTTGTGGCGAGAAAGCACATCGCAACGTATACAGGCATACAGATTGAATACTGTTACATATGGTACAGCGTCAGCACCCTTTTTGGCTGTACGTTGTTTGTTTGAACTAGCAAATATATACGCACAATCTCATCCAATTGGTGCGGATGTAATTCGCAATTGTTTTTATGTCGACGATATGCTGGCAGGTGCAGATACTTTGAAGGAATTGGACATCATTTGCAGCCAGGTCAGTGACATGTTGTCCAAAGGAGGATTTCCACTGGCCAAATGGGCTTCTAATTGCCAGAATCGATCTGGTGAAAAGAACGCCAGTGGAGAAATTAGTATCAAAATTGATGAGCAAAGCTCGGTAAAGACGCTTGGAATGCGTTGGGCACCTCAAGAGGATGTGTTTAAATATCATCTTGACGTGGATAGTTTTGCCTCCTTAAAACCAACAAAACGTAATATTTTGTCAATAGCCTCTCGTTTGTTTGACCCTCTTGGCTTATTGTGTCCAATTGTCACTAAGGCAAAAATGTTGTTGCAAGAGTTATGGAGGCTAAAGATAGATTGGGATGAGGCAATTCCTATGAGTTTACACACTGCATGGAATAAGTTTACCACTACATTGCGAGATTTGCACAAAATTTCGATCCCTCGGTACGTTTGTTTGACTTTGTACCAAAATATTCAAATCCACGGCTTTGCTGACGCCTCCAGTCAAGCCTATGGCTGTTGCATATACGTGAGAACAGTCAACAACAAAGGTGTTGGCGTTTCTTTGCTCACGGCGAAATCTAGGGTAGCTCCGCTTCATGTTAAAACAATACCCCGGCTAGAGCTGTGTGCAGCACTTTTGCTGGCCAAACTTTGGCAACAAGTGTCGAGCACATTGACCAAATTCACGATAGAAAGCGTGAATTTCTGGTCAGATTCGCAGGTCGCATTATATTGGTTGGAGCGTGATTCGGGTACATTGGGTACATTTGTCGCGAATCGAGTCGCAGAAGCTCAAGAGTTGTCAACTGGAGTCGTGTGGCGTCACGTTCCAACGGATTCTAATCCAGCAGACTTGGTTTCATGGGGAACCGATATTAACGAGATTGTGAGGTCCTTGTGGTTCAATGGACCAAGTTTTTTAATGGCAGAAAAGGATCGATGGCCTCAACTGCATCAGTTCGAGATAGCTTCAGAAGTCAAAACTTCTGAGGATAAAAAAAGTGCAGTTGTGTGTGCATTAGGGGTATCTGAGGCTGAATCTAATTGCATTTTGCAGCTGATTGGCCGACAATCGAAATTCTCTAAGCTGGTCCAAATAGTGGCTTATGTGCTTCGATTTTGTTTCAAGCAACTTAGAAGTGATTCCCTCGTTGTATCTGCTTCAGAAAGAAAATTGGATTCTTGAAACTGATTGCAGTTGTGCAACGCACAACATACAGTGGTGAATTCAAATTATTAAGGAAATCGGCAGTATTAGCCCCAATGCTGCAATCGTTAAATCCATTCATTCACGAAACTGAGGAAAATGGTATTAAATTTGAATTAATTCGAGTAGGAGGGCGTTTGCTGCATGGCTCTATCTCATATGATGCTAAATTCCCTTTGTTGTTACCAAAGCGTGCTGAATTCGTCAGCCTTTTTATCAGGTATTTGCACATTAGGCACTACCACGCTGGTGCAAAGGTTCTTGTTGGATTGCTAAGGCAACAAGTTTGGGTGGTCAATGCTCGCAGTGCATGCACGGCAATTGTTAGAAGCTGCGTACACTGTTTTCGCTATAAGCCAAAATTATTGGGACAAATAATGGGAAATCTGCCAGCAGATCGCCTTCGTGAAGGTCGTCCATTTAAGGTATCTGGCGTAGATTTCTGTGGGCCTTTTTATGTAAGCTACAGGATTAGAGGTAGACCACCAGTTAAAATGTACGTTGCCGTTTTTGTTTGTTTCGCTTCAAAGGCAGTCCACTTAGAACTGGTCACAGATCTGTCCACTGATGCTTTTTTAAATGTTTTTAAAAGGTTCATTGGGAGACGAGGGCTGCCGGAGACGATGTACAGCGACAACGCGACAAATTTTGTCGGAGCGAGCAACGTGCTGATGGAGTTGCAAGCAGCGTTTCACCGGAGCAAGGGAAAGCTGCAGGAGTACGCAGCGGAGCGAGCTGTGCAGTGGAAGTTTATCCCTCCGAGGGCACCACACTTTGGCGGACTGTGGGAAGCAGCAGTAAAGGCTGCCAAACACAGGCTGGTTCGAGGGGCAGGCGACGCCAAGCTGACGCAGGACGAGTTGTGCACGCATCTGGTGGAGGTCGAAGCGTTGCTCAACTCCAGGCCACTCGTGGCAGACACCAGCGATCCCAACGACGGGGAGCCAATAACTCCGGGGCACTTGCTCATCGGCCAGCCTTTGCTGGGGCTGCCCATCGGATCCACGCCCGAGGAGCCCAACAACAAGCGCGTACCCGCATACTTGAAGCGGTGGCGACAGTTGTGGGGGCTCAAACTGAGCTTCTGGCGCAAGTGGTCCAAAGACTACCTGCTCAGCCTGCAGCAGCGCGCCCAGTGGAGCAAAGGCGAGGCCAATCTGGTCGAAGGGGCGGTCGTTCTCGTGCACGACGACAACACCCCCCCCGCAACGGTGGATCACCGGGCGCGTGACACGCGCAATCGTGGGAGAGGATGGCAAGGTGCGAGTGGCCGAGGTCAGAACGCCGGCCGGCGTTATTAAACGACCGGTGCACAAACTGGCACCGCTGCCTATCGAGGAGCGTTGAAGACCGGAGCTCATCAACGGGGCCGGAATGTTGAAGCAGAAGTTGTCACTCATATTAGATTGCATTGTTAGTTGTAAGTTAGTTAAGAGAAATTGAAGTATGTACTCTTAATTGTAGCAATAAGCATAAGTATTAGTATCCTATATTATTCTCTTAGTTGTAGTCGTCTTACAAGCCGATCGGCAATTGCCGACGGCAAATTCACTGAAGTGCGGCCGCTTGTGGCTTTCGCACACCTTTGTTAGGCTAAGCATTTTAATTGTCGTCAAGCCTTTGAAGTCACCACATTAAAGCGAAGTTACATAAAGAAAAACCGCGTCTCATTATTTGTGATATTTAAATTCTAAAAATTCTTAGATTTTACATCAGTCATCTTGTACGCAGCACCAATCTGGATCGCCGCTACTTCGGTAGCCAGCTACATGAGGGGCATAGAGTCAACTTATCGGCTCTATGGTCTGCGGGTATGCTGTGCCTTCCACACTTTGTCCTCGGAGGCAGCGTTTGTGATTGCTGGGATGACTCCAATCAGTACCTCTACCTTGGAAGCCGTGGCAGTTCTGGAAGCTGGTCCTTTGGAGAGAAGAGCTGTTCGGGCGGCTGCCCGCGAGCGGAGCCTCGAGTCCTGGCAGCAGCAGTGGGACTCATCCAACAAAGGGCGTTGGACGTATCTCCTCATCCCAAATTTACGGCGATGGGTAGAGAGAAAGCACGGGATGGTTACTTTCTACCTCACCCAGTTCCTCACAGGCCATGGTTGCTTCAGGAGCTACCTGAAGCGTTTTCAGCATGACTCCTCTGCTACGTGCAGCTGGTGCAACGACGGCATGGATGAGGACGCTCAGCACGTCTTCTTTGACTGCGGGCGATTCGCCCAGCAGCGACTTGTGATGGAAAACGTGGCGGGCCAGCCTCTAACTCCTACCACCCTGGTGGCCCTTATGATAGAGAAACAAGATGTTTGGCATGCGGTCTGCGCGTTTGCAGCCTCATTGATGGCAGAGCTACGACGGCTGGAAAGGGAAAGGGTGAGCTCATCGAAGTCATTTTCACTGCTTCGGCGAAGCAATGCTTCACGGTGGTCCCGCAGAAGCTGGCAACGGCTGCGAATGTTTACATATAGCATAATTTAACACTAGGCTCAAATTTTTTATGGAAATAAAAACACACACACGGCGGCGCCGATATGGCAACCAGGATGCCGCTTTGCTAGCTACACCCGCGGACTGAGAGCTACTCACCGCCTTGGAGCTATCAGAGTCTGCAGCGGTTTCACAACCATCTCGGACGACGCCTGCCTGGTTCTGGCTGGAGAAGCACCCATAGCCGAGCTGGCTAGGGATGCCGTGGAGATCTTCGAGGAGACACACGGCGAGGCTCTTTCCGCTCCCCAAAAGAAGGCAGTGCGCACTACAGCCAAAACGCGCACCCAGGAGAACTGGCAGAGGCAATGGGATGCGTCTTGCAAGGTGCGCTGGACACATCGCCTCATCCCGAGCATCTCAGCGTGGATAAACAGGCGGCATGGGCAGCTAAATTTTTACACCACGCAACTATTAAGTGGTCATGGCTACTTCAGGCAATACCTGCACCGATTTGGGCATAAGGACGCCCCGTTTTGCACATTCTGTGGCGACAGTTTTGTCGAGAATGCCGAACACGTCCTACTTCACTGCGGACGATTCACCGAGCTTCGCAGCGATCTGGAGAGGGTTTTAGGCTGTAGCATCGAGGTAGGCAGCCTCGTGTCACTGATGCTGGTCAGCGAAGCCAACTGGCTGGCGTTCAGCGCGTATGCGGTGGCAGTCATGACGGATCTACGCAAGGCTGAGCGAGAGCGTAGAGGACAAGTAGAATAGGTGGAATTCGGCAGTAGCGATTCAATACCTCACGGCCGTACCCCTACTGTAAGGTTCCGCTTACGTATACCTTACCCTAATCAATATGTACATATATATTACATAGATAAGCAATAAATGAATTTAAAAAAAAAAAACACAAACACACACACACACAGCCAGCTGGACCAGCTGCGCTTTCCGCCCGCAGGAAGTACGCACGAGGTGCTACCGCTGCCTGATGGGACATACCGCTAGCAGCTGCCGTAACCCGGTGGATAGGTCCAAGTGCTGAAACTTGGGTCACAAGGCAGCAAGCTGTAAGAGCGAAGCGAAGTGCTTCATCTGCACCGCTAAGGGCATTGTTTCAACTAGCCACCAGGCGGGCAGTAGCAGATGTCCACTCAGCGGAGGTGTAAATAGTCGTGCAAAATGAAGTACATCCAGTTGAACCTCAACCACTGTGCAGCGGCTCAGGACTTGTTGTCGCAAACAGTGCGCGAACGATCTGCAGATCTGGCTGTGCTAAGTGATCCACACAGTCTGCAGGAGGGACCAAACTGCGCAATGGACACATCAGGACAAGTGGCTATCTGGGCTTGTGGGAGCGGCGCGTCACCATTAACTAGAGTTTACCAAGCGGATAGCTTCGTACGTGCGTTGGCGGGCGACATGTGGATCTTCTCCCTCTATCTGGCCCCTAGCCTGCTGCTGTCCGAGTATAACAACACCCTGGACTCTCTGGTAGCAGATGCTAGAGGCCGGCACCCAGTCATCATCGCTGGTGACTTCAACGCATGGGCAGAGGAGTGGAAAAGCTCGTCCACGAACGCTAGGGGCCGAGCCTTACTTGAGGCCTTCACGCTACTGGACGTTGCTATTCTAAACCAGGGGACTCAGCACACCTTCAGCAGAGCAGGGCTGGGATCCGTGGTTGACATCACGTTCGCCAGCAGTTCACTGTCTACCTTCAGTTGGAGCATCGACGACTCCTAAAATGGAAGCGACCATGCTGCCATATGGTTCACCGTCGGAGCACGCAATAATCGCCAGCTTGTTCCAGCCCAACCAAGGCAAAAATACCGTGCCGAGACGCTCGACACGCGAATCTTTAGTGCACAGCTTGCATGCGCAAGGATCCCGGATAGCGCAGTCAGCACTGAGGCTGTGGTGGAAAAATCCATTATGCTGATAAGCCGCACCTGCGATGCCAGCATGGCGAGGAGCAAGAGGTACCAGAGGCAATATGTGCAAGTTTACTGGTGGAATGAGGAGATAGCAGAAGCTCGAAACATCTGCAACCACTCTAGACACGGCTACCAGCGCTCACGCGGTTCCCGGATGTACCAATCCCGACAAGCAGAGTTTCTCACATGCAGGAGACAGCTGCAGAATCTTATTAAGGTTAGCAAGCGCAGATGTTTTTTTGAGCTCTGCGACACAGCTGAGAACGATCCTTGGGGCGACGCCTACAAAATCGTTGTCAAACGCTTCAACGCCTTTTCCCGCTGCCAGCCTATCGACTCGGGGGCACTCAGAGAGATTGTGACGCACCTATTTCCCAGAATGGCTGATGAGCTTAATCCCGTGCCAGAGTCTAGCATGCCTGCCGTCATCGAAGAGGTCTCCTTGGAAGAGATCCGCCAAGCAGCAACGAGGACGAAGCCTAGCAAGGTGCCAGGGCCCGATGGGATTCCTAACAGAGCTCTCAAGCTAGCACATGCGATCCGCCCCGATATCTTTGCCGAGATGTTTAACAACTGCCTACGCAGCGGAGTCTTTCCTAATAGATGGAAATTGCCTGGTACTGCTTCCAAAGCCTGGGAAGCCGCGTGAGGACCTAGCTGCCTACAGGCCCATTTGCCTCATCGATACGGTCGGAAAGATGTTGGAGCATGTTATCTGCACACGTCTCGAGCGCGCCATATCCGCTGCAGGAGGGCTTTCGGATCAGCAGTTCGGCTTCCGTAAATCGAGGTCACCGCTTGTAGCAATCAGCAAAGTGGTGGAAATAGCCTCAGAAGCTATAGCCGGCACTAGGTGGCAAGGTGGTGCCAAAAAGTACTGTCTGATCGCAACGCTGGATGTAAAAACGCGTTCAACACGGCGAAGTGGAGCTGCATTGTGGAGGCCCTGGTAGCGTTTGGAGTGCCGAGTTACCTACTAAGGCTGATAAGGAGCTTTGCAGAACAGAATACTGCTGTATAATACCAGCGAGTCGACCGAGGAGTACCGCGTATCTGGAGGCGTGCCGCAAGGGTCAGTTCTTGGCCCTCTCTTTTGGAACGCTCTACCTGAAGAGGTTCGCATAGTCGGTTTTGCAGACGACGTGGCGTTGGTGGTGGTGGCTTAAGAGCTCAAGGCTGCCGAGGCCAGATGCAACCAATCGATTGAAATTGTCATCCAGTGGCTCTCCTTGGTTGGCCTCCAGATTGCCCCCCACAAAACCGAGGCTGTACTCATAAGCAGTAGAAAAGTAGTGGAAACAGACACCATTATAGTGGGAAATACGTTTATCACATCAAAGAGAGCAATCAAGTACCTGGGAGTAATGCTGGACACAAGGCTCTCCTTTAAGGAGCATTTGGCGTACGCCAGCTCGAAAGCTGCTGTAAAAAACCGTGCTCTATCGCGTATTATGCCAAATACGAGAGGCCCGAAGCAGTATAGTAGAGCTTTAATTTCCAGTGTGACTAGGGCGGGGATGTTACGCGGCACCTATTTGGCACCCTGGCCTCCGCTACGACAGCTACTCCCGTGGACTAACGGCTACTCACCGACTAGGGGCGATCAGGGTGTGTAGCGGCTTCCGAACTATTTCAGACGATACGTGTCTGGTGCTAGCTGGAGTTGCCCCCATAGCCGAGATAGCAAGAGAAGTAACAGAGGTTTATGAGGAGACTCATGGCAGGGACCATCCAGTGGCCTACAAGAAGCCAACGCGCACCTCGGCCAAATCGCGCACTATCGCCAACTGCAGCGGCGATGGGGTTCATCCTCTAAAGGGCGATGGACACACCACCTAATCCCAAATCTATCTGAGTTGCTGGACAGAAGACATGGACAGGTGAATTTCCACATCACCCAGGTCTCACTCAGTGGACATGGCTGCTTCCGCGGATATCTATACCGCTTCGGTCACGAGGATGCTCCCTTCTGCACCTACTGCGGCAGTAGCTTCAACGAGGATGCAGAGCATGTTCTGTTCCGCTGCGTTCGTTTCACAGGGCTTCGCTTAGAATTGGAAAGGATTTTTGGTTGTGCCATCGAGGTAGGGAACCTCGTACGGCTCATAATAGCAAGTAGCGTAAATTTGGAAGCATTTTGAGGCTTTGCGGTTGCCATCATAACGGAACTGCGGAAGGCCGAGCGTGAGCATAACGGGCACCAGGAGTAGGAGAAGCAAAGGCGTTTGCGACGCAATACCTTACGGCCGTACCGCAAATGTCACTATTTCTTGAAACATCTAAAACCGCTTTATTGTATTATATACGATAGTATATAGAATAGTTATTTATTTAGAGTTAATAAATGAATTTAAAAAAAAGGGAAAAAAAATTCACACACAAACACACACACAACAAGGACGATGGCTTGAAGCGCCACAATGTTACGACGGGTGTTTCACAAGGATCGGTCCTTGGACCACTCCTTTGGAACTTGATGAATGACAACGTCCTAAGACTGAAACTTCCAGATGGGTGCCGACAAATCGGATTCGCAGATGACCTAGCACTTGTGATAGTGGCCAAAAAAGTCGAGCAAGTAGAAGTGGCCGTTAGCGCGGCAGCCGACACAATCGCGGAGTGGCTTGAGCAGGGCGGACTGGACCTTGCCATTAAGTATCTCGGTGTCATGACCGACAACCGATTGAACTTTGGAGCTCACATCGGGTATGTCACAGGAAAGGCGCTAAGGACGCAAGCGGAACTGGCAGGCATGCTGGCGAACATTGGATGACCGAAAGCAGGTAGAAGACGACTGCTGTCACAAGTATTTTCGTCTATTCTACTGAATGCCGCGCCTCTATGGGCATCGGCGGTGACCACAAATAAGGGCATGAAGAAGAGGCTGGCGGCCCCATACAGGCTGTCGGCGCTGCGAGTCATATCTGCGCTCAGGATGGTTTCCGAAGACGCTGCCCTGGTGCTGGCTGGGATGGTGCCGCTGGACATCCTGGCGGAGGAGACGAAGAGGATCCGCATAGCACGGCGAGACACGGGAGTGTCCACTGCAAAGGCCAAGAAGGAGGCAAGGAGGAGGCAAGAATTCCTCACGGGCCACGGAGGATACAGGAAGTATCTGCACCGCTTCAAACACGAGGACAGCCCGGTGTGCCAGTGCGGCCAAGGGGAGGGTGAGGACCCGGAGCACATTCTGTACAGCTGCAGACAATACACTGGAAGAACAAGAAGTGGAAGAGGCCAACTGGGAGAGTATGCGTCAGCTCATAATAAGCACTAGATTAATCTGCGATGATGCGAGAAAGAGCGACGTGAAAGGGTGTTAGCCTAGGCAGGCTACCGCCCCCCGCGAAGTTATACTTTGCGGTGGATCCCGTGGGGGAGGTGGTGTGTGGGGGGGAGGGTGAGCTTAGTACGTAGGCGTCGACGATTGTCGATGAATCGTGCATATTGGAGGATCGCCAATATCTTCAGAAGATTTTCACCTCCAGGCGGAGGGAAAAAAACGAAACACACACAAACACACGCAAAGTACGGTCGAGTTTTTCCTGTCGCTCCGTCCTTGTAGTGTTTTCGCAGTGCTAAACCTAAAGTGAAAACCAATTTTCCGAATTAATAAGCGCGTCAATAGGCTGGGCAACTTACCTGTTGTCCTGATCGCCTTTGCCAATCGCGTTCCTCTTCTTTTTGTCACCGGGTTGTTGTGGAGTCTCCCTTAAGCCGCGTGCAATCTAGGGCACTCCAACTGGTGTGAGTGGAAATACTACACGTAAATATTACACGTATTGTACACTCTAACTTCGTGGTGTGCTGCTTGAGCTTACAAGTGTTTTAGGAATACCACAGTGTCAGCTGATCGCGAGAACCAGGGCTGTGTTTGGCAGTGCCAGCTGAGCGAGAAGCGCTAAACTACCCTCGCTTGCTAATCATAAGTGGCGCCAACACGAAAAGAGGTGTCTCAGCTGTGAGTGGTTCGTGGACAGGGTGCAAGTGCAAACAAAATATTTTGTTGCACACGCGCAAGGATCTTGCGATAAGCGCTGTATAGCCAACAGGCGCACCACTTGGCGATTTCTCCAGTAGGAAACTCCAAGCAGATTGAGCAGAAGGCAACGGTACCGGCTATTACCAGCCCCCTCCGTCACGGCGGTGCTCAGTGGGGCTCTGGTGACCGAGTCAGGGCGGTGTAACCTCCACCGGTTAAAAACCTTAGGGAAACCTTTGGTCAATGCGGGACTGCTTGTAGATCTACAAGAGAGTGGAGACAAGTGGTTATAGTGGAAGGTATTGTGCGCCGCTCGGCATTGCCGAGGTCTCCCCCCCAGGGGAGTGCGCTACCCCCGGTGCGTAGCCTGGTGCCTCTGACATGCCTGCACCTGCGGTGGCCACTCCACCCCAGGGGAAGAATTCAGAAGAGGAAGATGTCTTTGTGCAGCTGGTTGCCATCCTGAACGGCCTTAATGCCATTCTGTTCGGTCAGCGGCATGATGAGGGACCAAGCAGCGAAGGCACTTAAGCTATACAAAGCCTTCTCTGGCAGAAGCAAGTCAGCTTCCAGTCGCCGATTGCAAAGCTGCCCACTAGAGTAGCCGATAAAGTGCAACAGCAGAGTTGCAGTGCTGCGAGGAGTACAACGATTCCCAAGAGGCGGCGCGAGCTCGAGCCAGGGCAGCGAGCTACGCCCTCAAAGAGGAAAAAACTGGCAGCGCAAGTCCAGCGGCTTCGGAGTCGGTTTCACGGAAAACATGACAAACGGCTCAGCGACAGAAGTCTAGCAAGCTAGCCGGTAAGGCATCTGGCAAGCCACATTCGAAGAGCAGATCGGATGCACTAGTAATAAGTACCAGCGAGCTTTCCTACAGCGAAGTTCTGTCGCTAGTTACGCGCAGAAGCGACGGAAAACTCAACGGAGTTCGCGACAAGGTCTCCAAAGCCCGTCGCACAGCAAAAGGTCTGGAGTGTACTTAGCAGCTCAAGGACGAAGTGGAGCTTGTGCTGGGCAAGAGTGCAGTGGTTCGCTCATTTACCGAGCAGACTCACTTCGCCATTCGGGACCTGGATGAGTTAGCCACTAAAGAGGAGATAGTGACTGCGCTGTCAGCGCAGGCAAACATACCAGCTGAAGTCTGTATCTTCAAGAGCATTCGACTTGGATATGGTAACACACAGGTGGCTCAATTTTCAGTACCGGCAAATCTAGAGAGCAGCATTACTGCCCTGCACACAGTTCGCATTGGCTGGACCAGCTGCGTCATTCGCCAGCATGAAGCACGTACGCGGTGCTACCGCTGTCTGGAGATGGGACATATCGCAAGCAGCTGCCGCAACCCCGTGGATAGATCCCAGTGCTGCATCAGGTGCGGAGTTACAGGCCACAAGGCAGCGAGTTGCAAGAGCGAGGTGGCGAAGTGCTTCATCTGTGTTGCAAAGGGCAGTGCCTCATTTAGCCACCAGTCGGGCATTAAAAGATGTCTACTCAGCGGTGTACTTGGTCGTGCAAGATGAAGTTCATACAGCTGAACCTCAACCATTGTGCAGCGGCCCAGGACCTATTGTCGCAAACAGTGCGTGAACGCTCTGCAGAGCTTGCGGTGACAAGCGAGCCATACCGGCTTTCTGAGAGCCCTAGATGCGCTTCGGACACAACTGGAAGAGCGGTTCTATGATCTGTCGGGATTGACGGGACTCCACTGGTAAGTGTACATCGGGACGAAAACTACGTGTGCGCGACGGTGGGCGGCCTGTGGTTCTACGCAGTCAACCTACCCCCTAGTCTGCAGCTATCAGAGTTCGCTAACACCCTGGACTCCCTGGTAGCAGACGCAAGAGACCGTCACCCGATCGTCATCGCTGGAGACTTCAACGCGTGGGCAGAGGAGTGGGGCAGCTCGTCAACCAATGCCAAATGACGGGGGTTGCTTGAGGCATTCTCTCTCCTCGACGTGGCGCTCCTAAATCATGGAACGCAGCACACGTTCAGTAGAGCTGTACTGGGTTCGGTCGTTGACATAACCTTTGTCAGTAGCTCGCTTTTCAGTTCATCCACCTGGAGCATCGACGACTCCTTCAATGCAAGTGATCACGTTGCCATATGGTGCACCGTTGGAATACGCCCGGATCACTGCAATACTCCAGCTCAACACTGACCTAGGTATCCAGTAGGAGACGCCAGTAGGATACGCTTCCAGAAGCTTATTAAAGACAGCAAGCGTAGATGCTTCCTGGACCTCTGCGACACAGCGGAAAACGACCAGTGGGGCAATACCTACAAGCTGGTAGTAAATCGCTTCAATGCCTCTCCACGCTGATACCCCATGGACCCAGGATCATTGAAGGAGATAGTAAGGCACCTATATCCCAGTATGGATGAGGATATTGGCGAGCTCCCGCCTGCACCAAGCATGCATTCTCGTATTGAGCGCATCATGCTAGATGAGATTCGCCATGCTGCAACGAGTTTAAAGCCCAGCAAGTCACCTGGCCCAGATGGGATTCCCAACCGAGCGCCCAAGCTAGCAATTGCGCTCCGTACATATGTCTTTTCGAGCATGTACAACAGCTGCCTACAAAGCGCGTTCGCGGCGGCAGTCATGACCAATCTGCGTTAGGCTAAGCGCGAGCGAAGAGAGCAAGTAAATTAGATAGAACATAGGCTATGGTGACGCATTACCTAACGGCCGTACCGCCAATGTTATGTTTCGCTTATATTACCTAATTATAAGTCATTGTATATATAGGACTAATAAGTGGCCCGCTTACTTTGCTGCGCGGATAGTTTATATAAATTTTAGCAATAGAAGATAGATACAAACTAAATAAATTAGAAAATATTTCACAAAATATTAAAGCAAAGTATTTAATATTCTCTTTTCCGCGCCACCATTGAGGTAGAGAATCAGGCGCGTCATTTCTTATTGTGGTTTCCCCAGCAGGCCTTATCCACTTATTGAATTTAATTTGCAATTATTAACAACAACGAATCAGCATTACAGGTGAACCAATCTTTAAAATTAATTTAATTTGAGGCAGGCCAACCGGATTTAATGAATTAAGAAGCTTGACGGGGTAATGAACTGCATCTTCGATTTCAGTCACAGAATCAATAGAGTTATATGTCATTTTTTCACTTTGAAATGATTTTAATAAAAACTCGTTTATTTCCAATTCATTGTCATTTCTCGCAGTCAAAATAGCACGTTCTGAAAACCATTCGAGTGATTTTTGAGACATATTTGTAATATCCGGATATATTTTGAAGTTAGCTCTTCTATACTTTTCACAACATGACAAAAAGTTGATGGTAAAGTTATTTTGCCATCATGGGTTGGAAATAATCCATTTCCTATTTGAAAAATCATTTCTGCAAATTCACCAGCTATGCTATCACCTTTTAAGTGCACTCGCATATTTTTCGTTAATGCAATTTTCTGTATTTTGGGCCACAAAATTGAAGACTTTAAGCACGCATTTATTTCATCATCTCTTGTTCCTCTGGGGATCACTGGAAGAGTTTGTCAAAAATCAGCAGCTAAGAGAACAGTTATGCCACCCATTAAGTATTCACTATCTCGAATGTCTTTCAAAGATCGATCTACAGCTTCAAAAGCACCTCTATGGCCCATAGTACACTCATCCCAAACAATAAGCTTGCAATCATTGAGAACAGCAGCAATATTAGATTGCTTTGAAATTGAGCAATGTGGTGTTTCTAAATGAATCAAATTAAATGGAATCTTAAGTGTAGAATGCGCTGTGCGACCACCATTAAGTAAAGTGGCTGCGATACCGGAAGAAGCAACGGCCAATGCAATTTTTTTACTTTGCCGTACCTTTGCCAATAATAAATTTAAAAGAAACGTTTTACCTCTTCCACCAGGTGCAGCTAAAAAATAGATTTCTCCTTCTTCTGCTTCAACGCTATGTAGTATCTTTTCGTATACTTGTTTTTGCTCAGCCGTAAGGAGTTGCTCATAATTAACAACAAAATTATCGAAATTTTCATAATTTGTTTCCCTATGACATTAAATATTTGGAACAACTTCCTCGGATCTAATTGTGGTAGTGGAAGTCCATAAATAGTCAATGACCACCAATAGACAGTACAATATCTTCAATGTAAATATGACATTTATTTAATACATTATTCACAATACTTTCATCAATATTTCTGTCTTGTGGAAATTGAAAAGCTCTTAAAATATCTTCTGAAAAACTCTCTTTATAAGTACTCCAAAGTTGAAAAGCATCTGAAATTTGACAAAATACTAACATTATTGCAAAAAGTTCTCTCAGTTTCGTAGGATTTTGACACATGACAGCTTCGGCTATAGTTGAATCCCAGTGCTTATCATCTTCTAGTAATCCTAGAGCTTTACATGCCAATTGAAATGATGCGTATGCTATACCATTAACGGTTTTTAAATTTAGTCTTAAATAAAAGCATTCTGTATTATTGGGATGAATAGTGTAAACTCCAGGGCTGTGTTTGGCAGTGCCAGCTGAGCGAGAAGTGCTAAACTACCCTCGCTTGCTAATCATAAGTGGCGCCAACACGAAAAGAGGTGTCTCAGCTGTGAGTGGTTCGCGGACAGGGTGCACGTGCAAACAAAATATTTTGTTGCATACGCGCAAGGATTTTGCGATAAGCGCTGTATAGCCAACAGGCGCACCACTTGGCGATTTCTCCAGTAGGAAACTCCAAGCAGATTGAGCAGAAGGCCACGGTACCGGCTATTACCAACCCCCTCCGTCACGGCGGTGCTCAGTGGGGCTCTGGTGACCGAGTCGGGGCGGTGTAACCTCCACCGGTTAAAAACCTTAGGGAAACCTTTGGTCAATGCGGGACTGCTTGTAGATCTACAAGAGAGTGGAGACAAGTGGTTATAGTGGAAAGTATTGTGCGCCGCTCGGCATTGCCGAGGTCTCCCCCCCAGGGGAGTGCGCTACCCCCGGTGCGTAGCCTGGTGCCTCTGACATGCCTGCACCTGCGGTGGCCACTCCACCCCAGGGGAAGACTTCAGAAGAGGAAGATGTCTTTGTGCAGCTGGTTACCATCCTGAACGGCCTTAATGCCATTCTGTTCGGTCAGCGGCATGATGAGGGACCAAGCAGCGAAGGCACTTAAGCTATACAAAGCCTTCTCTGGCAGAAGCAAGTCAGCTTCCAGTCGCCGATTGCAAAGCTGCCTACTAGAGTAGCCGATAAAGTGCAACAGCAGAGTTGCAGTGCTGCGAGGAGTACAACGATTCCCAAGAGGCGGCGCGAGCTCGAGCCAGGGCAGCGAGCTACGCCCTCAAAGAGGAAAAAACTGGCAGCGCAAGTCCAGCGGCTTCGGAGTCGGTTTCACGGAAAACATGACAAACGGCTCAGCGACAGAAGTCTAGCATTCGAAGAGCAGATCGGATGCACTAGTAATAAGTACCAGCGAGCTTTCCTACAGCGAAGTTCTGTCGCTAGTTACGCGCAGAAGCGACGGAAAACTCAACGGAGTCCGCGACAAGGTCTCCAAAGCCCGTCGCACAGCAAAAGGTCTGGAGTGTACTAAGCAGCTCAAGGACGAAGTGGAGCTTGTGCTGGGCAAGAGTGCAGTGGTTCGCTCATTTACCGAGCAGACTCACTTCGCCATTCGGGACCTGGATGAGTTAGCCACTAAAGAGGAGATAGTGACTGCGCTGTCAGCGCAGGCAAATAACCAGCTGAAGTCTGTATCTTCAAGAGCATTCGACCTGGATATGGTAACACACAGGCTCAATTTTCAGTACCGGCAAATCTGGATAGCAGCATTACTGCCCTGCACACAGTTCGCATTGGCTGGACCAGCTGCGTCATTCGCCAGCATGAAGCACGTACGCGGTGCTACCGCTGTCTGGAGATGGGACATACCGCAAGCAGCTGCCGCAACCCCGTGGATAGATCCCAGTGCTGCATCAGGTGCGGAGTTACAGGCCACAAGGCAGCGAGTTGCGAGAGCGAGGTGGCGAAGTGCTTCATCTGTGTTGCAAAGGGCAGTGCCTCATTCAGCCACCAGTCGGGCAGTAAAAGATGTGCAAGATGAAGTTCATACAGCTGAACCTCAACCATTGTGCAGCGGCCCAGGACCTATTGTCGCAAACAGTGCGTGAACGCTCTGCAGAGCTTGCGGTGCTAAGCGAGCCATACCGGCTTTCTGAGAGCCCTAGATGCGCTTCGGACACAACTGTGGTTCTACGCAGTCAACCTACCCCCTAGTCTTCAGCTATCAGAGTTCGCTAACACCCTGGACTCCCTGGTAGCAGACGCAAGAGACCGTCACCCGATCGTCATCGCTGGAGACTTCAACGCGTGGGCAGAGGAGTGGGGCAGCTCGTCAACCAATGCCAAATGACGGGGGTTGCTTGAGGCATTCTCTCTCCTCGACGTGGCGCTCCTAAATCATGGAACGCAGCACACGTACAGCAGAGCTGGACTGGGTTCGGTCGTTGACATAACCTTTTTCAGTAGCTCGCTTTTCAGTTCATCCACCTGGAGCATCGACGACTCCTTCAATGCAAGTGATCACGTTGCCATATGGTGCACCGTTGGAATACGCCCGGATCACTGCAATACTCCAGCTCACCACTGACCTAGGTATCCAGTAGGAGATGCCAGTAGGATACGCTTCCAGAAGCTTATTAAAGACAGCAAGCGTAGATGCTTCCTGGACCTCTGCGACACAGCGGAAAACGACCAGTGGGGCAATACCTACAAGCTGGTAGTAAATCGCTTCAATGACTCCAGAACTCAAAGGGCAAAGAAGAGACGTACTAGATCTCTTCAAACTCGCAAAACAAGCGGAAGAAGAGCTAGTATGGATAGAATACAGAATAAGGCTTCGAGACTTTAAGAAAAAAGTTCGAGTAGCTCAGAGACACGCATGGCAAAATTTCTGTTCAGGCATTGAGAAGACAGCTGACACTGCAAGGTTAAGAAAGCTGCTAGCTCGCCAACAGACTGTGCAAAGCCAATTAAAAACTGAAGACGGCAGATGGACGGAAGGCAGTGAAGATGCGGCAAATGTGCTCATAGAGGTACACTTCCCTAACTGCACAGAAGTCAACACAAACACACAAACGATATCTCCAACCACAAGGGTGGAAATTCCGGAAGATATCACAACAACGCGAAGGATAATGTGGGCCATAGACTCCTTTGAGAGCTACAAGTCACCAGGTCCAGACGGGATATTCAAGGCCATGCTGCAGAAGGTAAAACACGTGATCACTCCATGGCTGAGGGAAATATTTAGAGGATGCCTTAGTTATGGTTATGTGCCGGTGGCCTGGAGGACAGCGCGGGTGATTTTCCTGCTCAAAGCGGGAAAATGTAGCCACGTTGTGCCTAAAGACAACAGACCCATAAGCCTGACATCGTTCCTACTAAAAACACTAGAAAAACTGATAGACCTCCACATTAGAGAGAATACAGGGATGACTCTAGAACAGAACCAACACGCTTATACGAAGGGCAAATCGGTGGAAACTGCGCTACATTCCCTCGTTGCAACCATCGAGAAAGCACTTCACCATAAAGAATACGCTCTAGGCGCATTTCTAGATATCTCAGGCGCATTTAATAATGTGTCGACGGAAGCAATAATGTACAGCCTAAGAGCTGTGACCCCAGCAGAAGCAGTTTACTCTTGGGTCCAGAACCTACTGAGCAGCAGGAGAATACTTGCGGAATGGGGAACCACTACCACAATCAGGGAAGCAAAGTGTGGCACTCCCCAAGGAGGAGTGCTCTCACCCCTACTGTGGAACTTGGTGGTAAACGACCTGCTAAAGAAGTTCAAACGGAAAGCCTCGAAGATAACTGCCTATGCGGACGACATAAGCATAATTATCACGGGCAAGTGTCCATCGACAATCAGCTCAGTCATGGACTACACACTCAAAGAGATACTAGCCTGGGCCAAAGAAGCCGGGCTGAGTATCAACGCGGACAAGACGGACCTTATTCTCTTCACCAAGAGATACAAGGTACCACGCTGGACGCCACCGAAAATAAACGATAAAATGCTGATACCAAAGGAAAGTATCAAATACCTGGGAACAGTAATAGATAGCAAATTGAGTTGGAAGCTCAATGTGGAGGAAAGGGTGAAGAAGGCCACCAATATAAATATCAAAAGATGTTGGGTAGCACGTGGGGACTGTCACCAAGACTGACACATTGGGTTCTCATCTCGGTTGTGCTCCCCATACTGCTCTATGGAATACTGGTATGGTGGAAAGCCACAGAGAAGTCCACATACCTTAAACGAATGGAAAAAACCCAGCGACATGCACTGATGTGCATCACAGGGGTGCTGAGAACTACACCAACTAAGGCACTACACATTATGCTCAATGTTAACCCAGTGGATATACAAGCACGCCTTACGGCAAGAAAGATGGCACAACGGCTATACACGATAGGCAACCTAACGATACATAGCTACGGGCACAGTACAATTGGAAGGGGGGCAGAAGTCGAAACAGACCATATGACCCCAAGAAACAATTTCAACTTCACGCCCACTTTCTTAGGAAAAGATGACTGGCGCTCAGAAGCAGAGCGGTCAGCCATAAACATGTACACAGACGGCTCAAAAATGAGGGAGGAGTTCGGCGCAGCAGTATACTGTGCCGAACCACTCAAGAGCCTGTCATACAAACTCCCGGACCACTACAGCATTTTCCAAGCGGAGATATTCGCAATAAGGAAAGCAGTAGAAGCAGTCCTACAAACTAACACAAAATACGATGAAGTAAACATATTCGTGGACAGTCAGGCAGCAATTAAAGCCCTAAAGGCCCATTACATAGGCTCTCGGAATGTCCTGGCGAGCAGGGAAGCACTAAATGCACTCGGCATTTCTAAAAAAGTGCGCATTTATTGGATTCCAAGCCATCAGGGATTCGAGGACAACGAGATAGCAGACACGTTGGCTAAGCAAAGTGCAACGGGACTCAAAAGTGATTCTGCGGATGTTCCGATCTCACTGCGAACGCTACACTCATACATGGACATACAAGCACGGGATACAGCAGTACTTAGGTGGACAAACACCTCTGACTGCAAAATCTCTAAAATAATGTGCAAAACATATGATGTTAAACTAACCTAAAAAGGCATGACTGCCGAAGGCTTGCGGGTCTCTTGACGGGACACTGCCTAACCGCGGTACACATGAAAAGGCTTGGCTTAACGGATAACGACGAATGCAGGAAATGCAAGGATACAGGTGTCAAAGAGACGTTAGAGCACCTCCTCTGCAGCTGCCCCGCACTGGCAGCACAACGACTACTCCACTTCAAAGCTCCCTTTCTTGCCTCGCTCGATGAAGCCAGCAAGAAAGAACCTAAAAAACTTCTAGCGTTTGCTAGAAGCACTCACACTCCGCAGGACCACACAACGAGATAGTCCTAACCGTCTCCAACCACCGGCCCCACTAAGGACCCCTTTAGCGGTCTATGTGTGACATTCCCCCTTGGGAGGGTCAGCCGGTCTAACCTAACCTAACCTAATGTTTGCATATCAAATTCATACTTCCAAGTTGAGTAATTTTATCTGACTTGTAAGCTATTTCAAAATCATAGTTTAAGCCAGACATGGCTTTCACACTCCATGCACTCAAACGCCTTTCTTGACGTGCATCAGGATTATTAGCTTGATGTCTTCTCACTGCAACTCTATGAGCTTCAGGATTATTAGCCTGATCTCATCTCACTGCAACTCTAATAACATCAGGATTATTAATCCGATATCTTTTTGATGCTTCTATGCGGTTACCCCTATTAATATCACTTTTTTTTCTAATGAACGTTTTTTGCCTTTTTTCTGTTTTGCCGTCTTTTAAAATGATTTTTAACATTTTTAGTTATACATTTACTTGACGTATCAGAATCTTGAGTTAATACTTCCTCTAAAGGAATATAAACATCGAAATGTCCATTCATTAATGGACCGGTAAAACGCAATCTTTTTACAGGATGCATATTATTTCCGAATGCTTGTAATATATTATCCGTTCTGAAAAACTTGAAAATTTACAGCATAAATTTCTGCTGATCCCTGAAGCTCACATGCAGTGCCAGAAGTATTTGAATTTGACATATCGCACTCATATTGTTCAGAAGAGATATAACACACTCCATTTAAGTTTATGCTGAAGCAAGCAAAAGTTTCCCAGTTGGTTACAACATGTTCAACACTACTTTGGCGTATGGTGCCATGGAAGCCTTGCTTACCAAATAAAAGGTAGGAAATAGATCTAAAAAGGCAGGCTCCATTACCAATTATGTTAACAACTGAATGCGGCACCAATACACCACTAATATCTAAAGTTTCAATAGACATATTTTAATTTGGCTGTGAGTTAATTGCTAAGTTTTATTTGATTTTTAAATGAACTAAAGCAGCGTCAATATAACTTTTATATAATATGCAAAATAGAAGACAACTATATAAAATATTGCTTCAATTATTATGTCGAAAGTCGACTTAATTTTCTTGTGTTTAAAAAACAACAAAAGAAATTAAAATACGTTGATCGTTATTTAATTATTTTAATAATATCAATTAAATTTTATTATAACTTATCATAAAATACGTATTTTAAATGAACTTATATATATAAGTATTTTAAAGGAATGTATATACATACATATATATATATATATATATATATTTATGTATATATATATATATATATATATATATATATATATTATATTAATATATATATATATATTATATTAAGGATAAAAAAAACATCGAAAGTTACTTTTTGAATCAGTGAGTTTTTCAATATTCTGATTTTCGTATTATATATATATATATATATATATATATATATATATATATATAATACGAAAATCAGAATATTGAAAAACTCACTGATTCAAAAAGTAACTTTCGATGTTTTTTTTATCCTTAATATAAACAATATTTAAAAATTCACTTAATCGAAAAGTAACTTTCTTTGTTCACATTAAATATGAACTAAAATGCATAACAAATTCTCTTACCATTGTATGTAAAACATAATGTTGGAAAGAGCATTACAGTTATTCCTCTAAGCAGCAGATTCTGAGCTCATACAAACAACGCTTGCTCTTAAGAGCTAGGTATGGGTGGTGCAAATTAGGCAATGCAATTCCTTAAACAGCAGCCTCTTAGTTATGGTAAGCTTAGCTTAGTGAGTGCGGAGGAGATAGGCATATTAAGATTTATGTTTGAAAATAAAATAGAGAGTGAACGTAAATGAGCAACAGCAAAGGAGCATGATCGGAGCGAGATTTCAAATTATCTGATTATCATAAGAGCAACACTCGCGCTTATGTGAACGCCCTTTGCTTGTATATCAGTAATATATCAATAATGTAAGTGTGTTACGTTTTGTCTAAGTTATATGAGCAGCAAGTAGGCGAATCCACCCCCATAACATATTCTTGTGTGGGAAATTTTTCTAGACGCACCAAGTTTTGTTATGTTGTTCTTGTTTTTTTTTTTTAATCTATGACACCAACTAAAAGTAGCAGTGCCGAACAACAACATTGACAACAATAACAAACGCTACTTGGGTCGTAAATCAATTGTCAAAGGCACACAAATTTGAAAAAAAAAAACAAGCATAAACGTTGCAGTCGGACGCAACCGACTGCGGCATACTCGATACCAGTATTAAAACAGGTAAAAAGAGGCCTGATTGCAAAGGGGTACGGATGGGACAAGGGTGAACGCTGCCTTAAAGATTCTCCGATGCAGATAGGGATGCCACCAACTATCTTCCTTCAAAATTTGGTGACTCTAGCTGAAAGTTTGTAAGAGCTGTTGAAAGGGGGGCTAGGGGCGGTATGATTGGGTGTGGCATCCAAATTTTTACTGCAGATCTTTGCGAAATGTCAATTGCTATCTTCATACCATATTTGGTGACTCTAGCTCGAAAATTGTTAAATGTGGGGAAAGGGGGGCTGGGGGCGGTATTAGTGGGCGTGGCATCCAAATTTTTGATGCAGATCTTTGTGGAATGTCAATTGCTACCTTCATACCAAATTTGGTGACTCTAGCTCGAAGTTTGTAAAAGGTGGGGAAAGTGAAGCTAGGGGCGGTATGGGTGAATGTGGCATCCAAATTTTTACTGCAGATCTTTGTGAAATGTCAATTGCTATCTTCATACCAAATTTGGTGACTCTAGCTCGAAAATTGTTAAATGTGGGGAAAGGGGGGCTGGGGGCGGTATGGGTGGGCGTGGCATCCAAATTTGTTATGCAGATCTTTGTGGAATGTCAATTGCTATCTTCCTTCAAAATTTGGTGACTCTAGCTGAAAGTTTGTAAGAGCTGTTGAAAGGGGGGCTGGGGGCGGTATGATTGGGTGTGGCATCCAAATTTTTACTGCAGATCTTTGCGAAATGTCAATTGCTATCTTCATACCATATTTGGTGACTCTAGCTCGAAGTTTGCAAAGAGTGGGGAAAGGGGGGCTGGGGCGGTATGATTGGGTGTGGCATCCAAATTTTTACTGCAGATCTTTGTGAAATGTCAATTGCTATCTTCATACCAAATTTGGTGACTCTAGCTCGAAGTTTGTTAAATGTGGGGAAAGGGGGGCTGGGAGCGGTATGGGTGGGCGTGGCATCCAAATTTTTTATGCAGATCTTTGTGAAATGTCAATTGCTATTTTCATACCAAATTTGGTGACTCTAGCTCGAAAATTGTAAAAAGTGGGGAAGGGGGGGGCGAAATGGGTGGGCGTGGCTCAAAAACTTTGATGCAGATTTTTGGGGGTCGTTACCAGCTATCTTCCCACCAAATTTGGAGGCTCTAGCTCCACAACTCTGGAAGATACACGCATTCCCTTTTTTGACGAAGCGTTGAGGTGGATGGGGGCGGCTAGGGCAGTATTGGTGGGCGTGGCATCCAAACTTTTGATGCAGTTTTTAGGGGGTCATTATCACTTATCTTGGCACCAAATTTGGTGACTCTAGCTCAAAAACTGTGGGAGATATAGCCATTTCTGATTTCAAAATGTGGGTGGCTGGGGGCGTAATGGGTGGGCGTGGCTCCAAAACTTTGATACAGTTTTTTGGGGGTCGTTACCAGCTATCTTCCTACCTAATTCGCTGGCTCTAGCTCCAAAACTCTGGAAGATACACGCATTCCCGTTTTTGACGAAGCGTTTGAGCGGATGGGGGTGGCTAGGGCAGTATTGGTGGGCGTGGCATCCAAACTTTTGATGCAGCTTTTGGGGGGTCCTCATCACCTATCTTGGCACCAAATTTGGTGGCTATAGCTCAAAAACTGTGGGAGATATAGGCGTTTTTGACTTTAAAATGCGGGGGGCTGGGGGCGGAATGGGGGGCGTGGCTCCAAAATTTTTGATGCAGTTTTTTGGGGGTTGCTAGTAGCTATCTTCTTACCAAATTTGGTAGTTCTAGCTGTAAGGATGTGCGAAATATGTGGATTTATCGGTTTTGAGTTATCGAATTTATCGATTTGCCAGCCCCCCCAGTTATCGTAGAACCCCCATCTTGACACTTTAATTCACTATCCCATAGATAAAGAGAATTGGAAAGTTTCAAGTCCCTAGCTTGAAGGGTGTGGAAAAAAGTTGCGTTCATACAGACGGACAGACGGACAGACACCATGACGGACATTGCACAAAACCAATATACTCTTTACCTTCGGTATCGAGTATAAAAAGAATGTGCACTGTGCGAAGTGATACATGTACATAAAATTATGAAAATTATTTTCAAGCGCATTGTTCACTTAATTGTGTATGCACTTATTCATTAAGAAGCGGAAATCCGTTTTTTTTGCAAGTGTCGAACCTTTTCTTATGACTTTGCTTGCGCGACGCGAAGGCGTCACTGCGCAATTGTTTTGTTTTTGTATTCTCGCTCGCGATCAAACCCTCAGCTTGTGCGACAATCGAGCGACAGAAGTGGATGGTTACTTATTGTTATTGTAATATGTTTTGTAAAATGAGTAAAAAGTATTTCACAAAATATTAAAGCAAAGTATTTAATATTCTCTTTTCCACGCCATTATTGAGGTAGAGAATCAGGCGCGTCATTTCTTATTGTGGTTTCCCCAGCGGGCCTTACCCACTTATTGAATTTAATTTGCAATTTTTAACAACTTTTAAGAGCTTCTTTATAAACAACATTGGCTGTTTTTCCGTCAGGTGCTAATACAAATAAACTTTTTGGTGAACTGACTCTTGAGCAGGCTACATAAAATTGGCCATGAGAAAAACAAACGTGTCTTAAGTCTTGTCCGGCTAATTTAAGAGTTTGTCCCTGTGATTTATTAATTGTTAAGGCAAACCAAACTTTTAAAGGAAATTGCAATCGTTTAATTTGAATTGGCAATTCAGAATCAGAAGGTATTAATGGAATTTTCGGTATAAAAACCGTTTCCCCTATACCATTGCCAGTAAAAATAATTGCTTCGACAACATTCTTATGAAGGACTTTAGTTGGCAATCTTGTACCATTGCACAGTTTCGGCGGTTTCAAGTTGCGAATCAACATTACAGGTGAACCAATCTTTAAAGTTAATTTTTGTTGAGGCAGGCCAGCCGGATTTAATGAATGAAGAAACTCGACGGGGTAATGAACTGCATCTCGATTTCAGTCACAGAATCAATAGAGTTATATGTCATTTCTTCACTTTGAAATGATTTTAATAAAAACTCGTTTATTTCCAATTCATTGCCATTTCTCGCAGTCAAAATAGCACGTTCTGAAAACCATTCGAGTGATTTTTGAGAGATATTTGTAATATCCGGATATATTTTGAGAGTAAGCTCTTCTATACTTTTCACAAAATGACAAAAAGTTGATGGTAAAGTTATTTTGCCATCATGGGTTGGAAATAATCTATTTCCTATTTGAAGAAGCATTTCTGCAAATTAACCAGCTATGCTATCACCTTTAAAGTGCACTCGCATATTTTTCGTTAATGCAATTTTCTGTATTTTGGGCCACAAAATTGAAGACTTTAAGCACGCATTTATTTCATCAGCTCTTGTTCCTCTGGGGATCACTGGAAGAGTTTGTCAAAAAGCACCAGCTTATAGAACAGTTATGCCACCCATTAAACATTCACTATCTCGAATGTCTTTCAAAGATCGATCTACAGCTTCAAAAGCACCTCTATGGCCCATAGTACACTCATCCCAATCAATAAGCTTGCAATCATTGAGAACAGCAGCAATATTAGATTGCTTTGAAATTGAGCAATGTGGTGTTTCTAAATGAATCAAATTAAATGGAATCTTAAGTGTAGAATGCGCTGTGCGAGCACCATTAAGTAAAGTGGCTGCGATACCGGAAGAAGCAACGGCCAATGCAATTTTTTTACTTTGCCGTACCTTTGCCAATAATAAATTTAAAAGAAACGTTTTACCTCTTCCACCAGGTGCATCTAAAAAATAGATTTCTCCTTCTTCTGCCTCAACGCTATGTAGTATCTTTTCGTATACTTGTTTCTGCTCAGCAGTAAGGAGTAGCTCATTATTAACAACAAAATTATCGCAATTTTCATTATTTGTTTCTCTATGATATTCAATATTTGGAACAATTTCTTCGGATCTAATTGGTGGTGGAAGTTCATAGTAAGTCCAGTTTTGACCACCAATAGACAGTACAATATCTTCAATGTATATAAGACATCTATTTAATACATTATTCACAATACTTTCATCAATATTTCTGTGTTGTGAAAATTGAAAGACTCTTAAAATATCTTATGAGAAACTCTCTTTATAAAAATTCCAAAGTTTGAGAGCATCCGAAATTTGACAAAATACTTTAGTTGAATCCCAGTGCTTATCATCTTCTAGTAATCCTAGAGCTTTACACGCCAATTGAAATGATGCGTATGCTATACCATTAACGGTTTTTAAATTTAGTCTTAAATAAAAACATTCTGTATTATTGGGATGAATAGTGTAAACTCTTCCCAAAGCTGAATCTCTTTTAACACCAGGAAAATTTGGCACATAATGCCCCTGTTTTGGGTGTAGTGCTTAATCTGTCAAGTAACTGTTGCGGATTATTGGGGTTAAAATATATCCGTTGACCATTTTCATGTATGGGAAATGCAAGGATTCTCCATACCGCTTCTGAGCTACTTACATAACGGCCACATTCGGACATATTAATTTCATTACGTTGGTCTTCAAGAGTAAATGATGCTTGATCACTGCCCTTGTTAACATATTTTCAAATGTATTTAATTGACTTTACAGAACTACAATACTCAACATTTATGCGAGCTTCAATTTTTCTCAATAGTACACAGTTATATGGCACAACCCAACGATTATCTATGCAACTACCATTTATATTAATTGCATTACCACCATCTTCTATCGCTCTTCTACGATATAGAGGGTAACTATCTTTTCCAGTCACAGTTTCTTTAAGTAATTGTCGAGGAAACTTTTTTATACATTTTCCATTTTTCATGCATGGCGATTTATTATTAAATGCACCGCAAGGACCATGAATCATATTTGACTTAACAATGTTAAATAACAAAGGATCCTCATCTGCGTTTGGTATTTCGGCACAGATAATTTTATCGATTTTATCTGGTGTTATTTTATTTTCTAACCAAAGTAGAATATGAATATATGTGGTAAGCCCCGCTTTTGCCATACCACAGAGTACATGAAACATTGCACGCTTCCAAACAAAGAACCTTTTGTCAATAGTGACATTAAAGCGTTAACTTTTAAATAAAAAACTCGATCTATAATATCTTGACGATCATGCGGTTTTTGACCCGGTAATAAAACACTTTTTATGTCGCCCATAATGGCGATTATATGTCATAGAATCTTTAGTTTTTTCAAGCATATACCGTGCAGAGTTTGTAAAAAAAAAGATGGTAAAATTACCATCTGACCAAGTTGAGCTGCGACAACATCTTGTTGGCCTATTGCATCTTATAGATGTATATAGCTATCTGCTCTGAGTTTCGCTTGAATGTAGCGAATATAATTTAACCTTTCTGTTTCAATTTTAGTATACATATCAACCAAAAAATGACTAAAATGGGAACGACAATAAATTAAATGATTTATCTCAGATTGACGAATCATTATTTTATAGCTGTAAAAGCTTAACGCAGATATCATATTTTTTGTTCCTCCTTTTTATACCCTTCACAGGGTATATTGAGTTTGTAATGAATCTGTAACGCCTTAAAGGAATGATGGGAGACCCCATAAACTATATATCAAAATGATCAGGACGAGCTCAGGAATTGATTTCCGTCTGTCCGTCCGTTTGTACGTCTGTGCGTCTGTCAGTTTCAACACGATTTCCGGCCAAACTGTTGAACCGATCTTGATGAAACTTTCACAGATTGCTTAGATCATTTCGGGTTTGTTCACTATGAAATTTCGTTTCGATCGGAGCATTCTACGATATAGCTACCATACAAATTGACCATATCGTACTATCAATTGTTGTCTCTGTCGTGCACTTTCAAGTACCTACATGTCAATATGTTGTTTTTGTCGCACACAAACAAGTAAATGACTTTCAAGAGTAAATATATTAGCGAAAAATTACCAACAACTGCACAGAAACATAAGAGGGGGGAGTATTGATTTGGCTGTGTGAAGGGTATCATAGTCTTGGCATAGCCAAAATTAACTATGCGCCACTATGATTTAATAATAATAGCCATCTTCGCCATAAGGAAATAGCAAAGGGTACTGTAAGGCATCGTATGATCGATGCACCTCACTTATACGATGTAATTTATTATTATGGCTTTCAATAATAATATCGCGCTTTTCAAATTGCTGACCAACAATAACTAAAGCTACTTCGCTTGATTGAGGTGCATTGTAAAGCCCTTTGTGGGCACCTCAATCAGCATGTATAACCAATTTATAGTCTCAAGTACTTGTTGGTATTTTATTGAGAGCCATTTTTAGATCATTAACATAACGATTATGCTGATGAAACATACACTGAAAATCCTTTACTACGCTACAATCAACATTTGAAATATTTTTGCAACGTAGTTGAGCTTCCTTTTCATCATCACCAACAAAATAAATTTGAAGAAACTGCATTTCTTCATTTGGCAAAGGTCGGACACTACCAATTAAAAGATGCACTTGTCCTTGGACTTTAAAGGTTGACCCACTTTCATTTATAGTTTTTATACTTCCAAAAGAAGTTATTTGAAAGCAGCTGTTATACTTTCTTATACGATCAATGAAATGATCATGCTTTGGATGTCCACCAATTATTAAGCTTTTAAGTGGATCGGGCAAACTTTCATTTTGTGAAAGATTACCTTTTCCTGCCTTGCAACAGATACCCAAAGGCTCATTTTTCAATTTTAAAGCATTACAATGTTTGCATATCAAATTCATACAACCAAGTTGAGTAATTTTATCTGACTTGTAAGCTAATTCAAAATAATAGTTTAAGCCAGACATGGCTTTAACACTCCATGCACGCAAACGCCTTTCCTGACGTGCATCAATTCTATGAGCTTCAGGATTATAAGCCTGATCTCTTCTCACTACAACTCTAATAAAATCAGGATTATTAACACGATATCTTTTTGATGCTTCTATGCGCTTACCCCTATTGATATCACTTTTTTTTTTAAATGAACGTTGTTTGCCTTTTTTCTGTTTTGCCGGTGAATCGACTACGTCTTTTAACAGGATTTTTAACATTTTCAGCTATACTGTATAACATATACACAGAGAAAAAAAATCCGTTCTCGCTAGTGCAAAATCAAGAACATCCGTTGACAGTAACTGCCTAGGCACGGGTTTTCTTGATATGAGAACGGTTTTCTTAAATTAAGAACGGAATTTTTAAGACCGAAAATAACGAAATGTTCTAGAAACCGTTCTTAATATGATAACATTGGTTATTAATCTAAGAACAATTGGTGCTTGAATTTAAAAAAGCATTAGTTGTTGTTTTAAAAAAAAAAAATTAATTTTTTAACACTTTGAATTCAGTATCATGAGAATAATTGGTGGGTAATTCTAGTACAGATATAAGCTACTATAATATTGTTATATAACGTATTGTGGCTATGGGGGGGGGGGGAGATATTTTAAGTATTGTACTGTATTAAGCTGTTTTGTTAATGGTTAATAATAATTAATAGCTTTAATATGCTAGAGAAATATTTTATATATAAACTTAATTCATTTGTATACTCTTACCGATAACGAAACTTCAATGCCTTTGCCGAGAATCGAACCTGAGACCTCTCGATTACCAAGCGGATGCCTTAGCTATTGCGCTGTTGCCGAACTAATTTCGTTCGCATTAAGTTTAATGTTAACCAATGAAACTTCGGCTCAGCTTCGGGTGGTAAATGCGTTCATATTTTATGAACAGTGTTCTTAATTTGGTACAAAGAGAACGAAATTGGTTTTATTTGTACCAAATTAAGAACCAATGTTCTTATAATGGACCAATTTAACATACGGTCCTTAAATCAAGAACGTATGTTCATAATATAAGAAAGAAATCAAAATTAAGAACATGTTTTAAGAATGCCGTTCGTATTTTAATACCAAAAAATTAAGAACGAAAAGTCTGAAAAATAAAGAACATTTGTTCTTAATTTTTTTTTCTCAGTGTACATTTACTTAACGTATCAGAATCTTGAGTTAATACTTCCTCTAAAGGAATATAAACATCAAATGTCCGTTTATTAATGGACCGGTAAAACGCAATCTTTTTACAGGATGCACATTATTTCCGAATGCTTGTAATAAATTTCCATTTTGGAAAACTTGAAAATTTACAGTATAAATTTCTGCTGCTTCCTGAAGCTCACATGCAGTACCATAAGTATTAAAATTTGACATATCGCACTCATATTGTTCAGAAGAGCTATAACACACTCCATTTCAGTTTATGGTGGAGCAAGCAAAAGTTTCCCAGTTGGTCACAACATGTTCAACAATATTTTGGCGTATGGTGCCATGGAAGCCTTGCCTACCGATTAAAAGATAGGAAATAGATCTAAAAATGCGGGCTCCATCACCAATTATGTTAACAACTGAATGCGGCACCAAAACACCACTAACATCTAAAGTTTCAATAGACATATGTTAATTTGGCTGTGAGTCAATTGACTTCACTGTAAAACGATTGTTACAACGTTCCAGTGTCTATACAAAATATAGACGAAATTGGGAGTGAGTTACGCGAAAACTTTGACGTCATGCTTGTAGAGCTAATTACCCGTGTCTGATCTCGCCTGTGCCTTCGCAAGCGCAATTATCAACAGCGCCAACTAAGCGGAGCAGTTTGGATGCAACTCAGGAGCCAATCTTCATGTCGTCTACGGATCGCCGTCGACGAGCTCGTTTGCCAGAGTTCAAGGTTCCGCAATTTTCTGGAGGCTACACAGAGTTCGCCAATTTCATCTCGATGTTTGAATCAATTATAGACAAGGATGCGTATCTAACTGACATTGAGCGTTTTCAGCACTTGCGTTCTAGTCTGTCGGGCTCAGCACTTGATGCCATATCGTCTCTTGAACTTTCTGAGGCCAACTATCAAGTGGCTCTCAGCATAGTACATAGGCGCTTTAATAATAAACGCCTTGTATTTCAGTCACACATCAAGGGCATTCTTGGGCTCAAGAAGGTAGAGACGGCGTCGGCGGACAAACTTCGTGAGTTGTCGGACAAGAATATCGTTCACATGCGTGCTTGGGAGACACTCGGCACTGCACAGGAGATTGCCGGATGTAGTATAGTTAACATATTGCTCGGCAAAGTGGACCTCGCAACGCAGACCAGCTGGGAAGAGAGCATCGCCTTGGATAAAATTCCCTCATCGGAGGAGTTTTTTAAGTTTCTTGAGAGCCGCTGTCAAAGGATGGAAACCATACAGCACGCCATGTCTAATTTCTCGGCATCAAAAGGCAACCCAGCTACAAATTCATGTAGAAAGGCGTTTTTAGCGACACAAACGAACACTGCTTGCGTCTTTTGTAAAACCCCAGGGCATGTCATATATTCCTGCCCCAAGTTTGGAACTTTGAACCCATCGTTACGCTTCAAGGAGGCAAAGAAACTAGGCCTCTGTTTAAACTGCCTTAAAAAAGGACATCAAGCTCAGTCGTGCTCAAGTAGAAATTGTATGACTTGCAATTCTCGGCATCATACTCTTCTACATTTTGATGAAAAGCCAGTCACGTCATCGCATTCGCCGAATACTGCCTCTTCGCTGCACGTCTCTTCTTCACATGCTGCATCTGAAGGTGGTGCACTGTTAGCCACAGCAATTGTGCTTTTTAAATATCGCTCTGGCTCCTTACTTCCGGCGCGTGCGCTGTTAGATTCGGGCTTACAACATCACCTGATAACATCTCGGTTAGCCCAGCAGCTGCGGTTGAAGAGAATTCGCTTTTCGACAAGTCTCTGTGGTCTGGGTGATGCTAGCGTACCCACCTCAGGATCTACTGTCAACATTGGACTGCAGGCTCGGCATTCAGATTATTTTACAGCTATCAATGCATTAATCGTTCCTTCAATTACAGACTGTCAGCCCAGCAATTCGATCGATATTTCAGCGTGGAGCATTCCTTCAAATATTCAATTGGCAGACCCAGCTTTTCACAAGCGGCAGCACGTCGATCTACTCATTGGAGCAAGCATGTTTTACGATCTTCTCTGCGTCGGCCAAATTAAACTTCTGCCAGGTTTTCCTCTTTTGCAAAAAACTCGACTTGATTGGGTTGTTACAGGACGATGCAAAACAAACGGCAATGGCTCTCTATTAGCTGTGTGCGAGCAAGCCTACCAATTGATGAGCGCTGCACTTTGGACGATAGGCTTGAGCATATTGTCAGGCGATTTTGGGAAGTTGAAGGCTGTGGTGAAGACAACGCACAAGCTACCAAGGAGGAATTGCAATGCGAGGAGCATTTCACAAAGACAGTCTCTCGCCTACCGTCGGGCGAATATTTAGTTATGCTGCCATTTAAACCAACCTCTGAAAACTTAGGAGATTCGTACAATCAAGCCTACCAGCGGTTTTTAAGTTTGGAGCAAAAACTTGAACGGAATCCTAACTTAAAACAGCAAAACTCGGCATTTATTGAGGAATACCTTGGATTAAAACACATGTCACTCGTTCAACCGGAATTCACAGGTTCCTGTCGCTATTTTCTGCCACACAATTGCGTATTAAAGGAAGATAGCACAACAACCAAGTTACGTGTCGTTTTTGATGGTTCCGCTGCAACTTCTTCGGGCGCGTCTCTCAACGATGTTCTCATGGCTGGCCCTGTCATTCAGGCCAAACTATTCAACTTGCTGATTAAATTTCGCACGTATGCTGTCACTCTCACTGAGGACATCTGCAAGATGTATAGATGCGTTCGAGTGAGCTGCCCGGATACATACTTTTAGTGCATTCTCTGGTGGAACTCTCCAAGGGAAAATATAAGAGTGTACACTCTTGACACTGTAACATATGGAACGAAGCCTGCATCATTCTTGTCAGTTCGGACAATGCACCAGTTAGCGCATGATGAAGGACATTCGTTTCCCCTTGGTTCCTCAGCTGTCTTAAAGGATTTCTATGTCGATGACTTGATATCTGGTGGAAATTCTGTGTATGAGGCTGTTCAAAAGATGCAACAGACAACGGAGCTCCTTGCCCGGGGCAACTTTCAGCTTCGAAAGATGTGCTCGAGTCATTCGAAAGTTTAAGAAGGGGTACCTGAGTCCGAAAGAGAAACTTGTCTCAAATTTAATGATGACAGCGACATCATAAAACAAGTAAGAAGGCTCTAGGTGGGAGAGCCCGACTAGAAGATACCCTGAACCCAGTTGCAATAAATATGTAAATTAAATTTATAATTGACTTTGGTATACTGACTTAACTTCAATCGATAAAATTAGATATCTCCGGTGTTTCTTAACCGATTTGGACGAATTTTTCAGAAAAGTTCTATCGTTACCCATTATTTCAACCCTAATTTTTACACTTTCCAAATTCGATATTTTTTTGTTATCGATATTATGTGTGTATCGGAAACCAGAATAGTTATCGATAATTTGAAACTTGTTCTGCTCATGGTATAGGAGAACTTAAATATAAAATCTGAAGTCTCTAGCTCTTGTAGTCTCTGAGATCCACGCCTTCATACAGACAGACAGACGGACAGACAGACGGACAGACGGACGGACAGACAGACAGACAGACGGACATGGCTATATCGTCTCGGCTGTTGATGCTGATCAAGAATATATATATACTTTATGGGGTCGGAGATGCTTCGTTCTGCCTGTTACATACTTTTGCACAAAACCATTATACCCTTATTTACCCATTTTATGGGTTAAGGGTATAAACACTCGGTCTGTTATGGGATCCTGGATCTGATCAACTTCTGTTTTCATCGGCTCCAGCCCAGCAAGATGCAAGGCCTTGTAAACGCTCCATTTTATCGGCAATAGCACACTTATACGACCCTCTTGGTCTTATAGGACCGGCTATTGTGAAGGCAAAGGTGTTCTTGCAGCATTTGCGGAAGGTGAAGCTTGATTGGGACGAAAGCTTGCCACTTGACCTCAGCACAGCTTGGATGGAGATACACAATGGCTTCAACGATTTTCTACGTATATGGTTTCCTCGTTGCGTTATCGCCCAGCGCTGTCGTGGATTCACAGTGAGCCTTCCCAATTCAATGTATTCGTCGCAAATCGAGTAGCTGCAATTCAGGAACTGACGGACAGCATGCAATGGCGTCATGTTCCCACAAATGTCAACACGGCAGACATACTTTCTGGTGGCATGATACCAAGTCAACTTGCCCAGGTTGATCTATGGTTACATGGTCCTCAATTCGTGACTTTGGATGAGGTTTCCTGGCCTCCTGTTCATGCTGTCGTTGAGCCAAGCCTGGAGGTTCGCAGGAAGGTCTTAGTCGTCAGCGCACCATCATCGGATATCGTCTCTGATTGCAAACTTGTTAATTCTTTCTCCAGCTCCTGAGTGACATTCATAATGGCACTCAGATGCTTCTTAGGCTTATTCAAGGTCGAAGCTTAAGTCAAAGCATTAAGGAATTGAAGGAAGAGGGAGTAGTACAAACATCAAGCTCAATTGCATCCTTATGCCCGTTCATCGACGAATTTGGACTTGTTCGTGTGGGCGGTCGCCTAAAAAACTTAAATCTGCCGTTCGATTCTCGCCATCCAATCATCTTACCTCCAGGTCATCCCGTTACCGTCTCCGTCATTGCACATTTTCATGAACGCAACTTGCATGCTGGACCCTGTGCACTTCTGGCTTCTATCCGGCTTCAGTATTGGCCAATTGGTGGTTTAAAGACTGTAGCCAAGGTCATCAACAAACGCATCCGCTGTTTTCGGGCAAGGCCTCGACCTTCAACGCATATCATGGCTGACCTTCCCAAGGAGCGGTGCACAGGATCACGAGTCTTTGACGCTACCGGTGTGGACTACTGTGGACCGTTTTTCTGCAAATCGGGAGTTCGCAATAGGCCTCCATTAAAGGCGTACATCCGCGTTTTTATTTGTTTTAAGACCAAGGCGATACACCTGGAGCTTGCCAAGGAGTTGTCGACACCAACTTTTATCGGCGCGCTGAAGCGATTTATATCACTTCGTGGGAGGCTAAGTCAAATTTGGTCAGACAACGCTACAAATTTTGTTGGAGCTAGAAAAGAGCTGCTGGAGTTGAAAAAACTCTTCCTAAGCGACTCTCATCAGGATGCAGTGCAAAGGTTTTGCCTTTCTGAAACATTGACTTGCGGTTTATTCCTCCTCGCTCTCCTCACTTTGGTGGACTTTGGGAGGCCGCAGTCATGAGTGCAAAACATCACCTGTATCGCTCTCTTGGTCGAAACACACTACATCTCGATGAACTACAAACGCTGGTTTATCAAATCTCTGCAATCATTATTTCTAGACCATTAGTTCCCATTACAGAAAATCCTGAGGACCTAGACGTGCTGACTCCATCACATTTTTTGCTTGGTGGGCCACCAACAAACTTAACCGAGCCAGACTTATCAGCGATCAACTTCAATCGTTTAAGTGGTTGGCAGCAGGTGGCACGTATACAGCAGATTTTCTGGGCTCGTTGGCAAAAAGAGTATCTGACGTTGCTTCAGGAACGGACCAAGTGGAGAACGCGCGTCGAACCACTATGTGTCGGCGACCTAGTCCTCATCAAGGATGAGCATCTTCCGCCCATGCACTGGCCACTTGCTCGAGTTCTTCAACTTCTCCCTGGAAGTGATGGCGTTCCCAGAGTTGCAGAGCTAAAAACCGCTACTGGATAGTTTCGGAGGGCAACAGCGAAGCTTTGTTTGCTGCCCTTAAAGCACTCTGTTGAAAGCGTGCTTTCAACGGGGGGAGAATGTTCGGAGCAGCAACAGCCGATCGAGCAAAGTTGATAAATTATACATTCTTATTGCCTTGCGTGGCCTACCTTACCATCACATCACTATAGAGTAGCTTAAATCATTTTGATGTTCTCTTGCACTTATCTTATGTTATCTATCAATGCTCGCTTTATGACTATATCCGTAACGCATCGGCAAGCTTTGTACGTCACCGCTTGCATATTCATCTGTTAGTTGTTGAAACACATTCGGTGCGAACAAGTCATAAGCATTGTGACAATTACAGATAAACATCGGTTTGATTTGTAGTTCTGTCATTTGTTTTATTTTCATTTCCGGAAATTAAAGCGCTAAAAAATATTAGCGCTCCAAACATGTGTATATATAATACGAAAATCAGAATATTGAAAAACTCACTGATTCAAAAAGTAACTTTCGATGTTATTATTATCCTTAATATAAACAATGTTAAAAAATTCACTGAAACGAAAAGTAACTTTCTTTGTTCATATTAAATATGAGCAAAAATGCATAACCAATTCCTTACCATTGTATGTAAAAACATAATATTGGAAAGAGCACTACAGTTATTCCTCTAAGCAGCAGATCCCGGGCTCATACATACAATGCTTGCACTTAAGAGCTAGGCATGGGTGGTGCAAATTAGGCAATGCAATTCCTTAAATAGCAGCCTTTTAGTTATGGTTAGCTTAGCTTAGTGAGTGCGGAGGAGATAGGCATATTAAGATTTATGTTTGAAAATAAAATAGAGAGTGAACGTAAATGAGCAACAGCAAAGGAGCATGATCGGAGCGAGATTTCAAATTATCTGATTATCATAAGAACAGCACGCGCGCTTATGTGAACGCCCTTTGCTTATTCGAAATTGTATATCAATAATATATCAATAATGTTAGTGTGTTACGTTTTGTCTAAGTTATATAAGCAGCAAGTAGGCGAATCCACCCCCATAACATATTCTGGTGTGGGAAATTTTTCTGGACGCACCAAGTTTTGTTATATTGTTGTTGTTTTTTATTCTCGCTCGCGATCAAACTCTCAGCTTGTGCGAAAATCAGGCGACAGTAGTGGAATGGGTACTTGATGTAATTGTAATTTGTGTTTTAAAATGGGTAAAAAGTGCTCCAAATCGTATGGGAGGTACTTGTCCAAATAAAAATTCCCTTCTTAGTGCTCACTAACTACCTGTGTGAAAATTTCAGCCTTCTAGCTCGTTTCGTTTAGGCTGTGGCTCTTCCATTATCATCAGGACAAACTCTGTTATATAAAGCCTGACTAGAAGATACCCTGAACCAAGTTGCAATAAATATATTATAAAAGACTTTGGTAAACTGACTAAACTCCAATCGATTAAATTCGATATCTCCGGTGTTTCTTAATCGATTTGGACGAAATTTTCAGAAAAGTTCTATCGTTACCCATTACTACAACCCTCATTTTTCTATTTTCCAAATTCGATATTTTTTGTTATCGATTCCATGTGTATATTGGAAACCAGAATAGTTATCGATAATTTGAAGCAAACTTGTTCTGACCATGGTATAGTAGAACTCATCTCCATAATCTGAAGTCTCTAGCTCTTGGAGTCTCTTAGATCCACGCGTTCATACAAACAGACAGACGGACATGGCTATATCGTCTCGGCTGTTGATGCAGATCAAGAATATATATACTTTATGGGGTCGGAGATGCTTCCTTCTTCCTGTTACATACTTTTGCACAAAATCATTATACCCTTATTTACCCATTTTATGGGTAATAATAGTCTTAATAGTTAATAGTCTTTTATTAGTATCTTTTAAACTTAACTTCCTGTAAATCATGATCGGCAGCAGTGCAATGGCTACGGCATTCGCGTGGCAATCGTAAGGTCTCAGGTTCGAGTCGCGGCAAAGGTATTGACTTTTCGTAATCGGTAAGGTTTAAAAAATTAATTTAAAATAATGCACATTATACATACTAAGTATATACGCAAAATATTCGTGTCGCGTTTAAGACTTACTGCTTCTGTGTCCCAAGCAAAACGTTTAATAACAATTTATAGAAGCTTATACTATACATTTTAACATGAATTAACCACCACTGTCGTGTTAAGTATTGATATCGGGATGTAGAATTTCGATTCAAATTGTTTTTGTTTATTTATGGTTTATAATCCTTAACTTTAAAATTAAAATTTTTGATTCAAACACCTTAGTTCTTGTTGACGGCATTGGCTTCACGAGAGAAACATCTCTCCATACGTGTCATTGGGCCAACAAAGCGTCACTTACGTCGCTCCATGCATTATATTAGGTCAATAGAGCGTCTCTTAAGTCGCTGTCTGCATGTCATAAAGGCAATAGAGAGACCTTAACGTCGCTCCATACATGTCATTTAATCAAAGGAGCGACGCTAATGTCGCTCCATACATGTCTATTGTCGCTTCTCTGCATGGCGTTGGTACAACCTAGCGTTGTTAGAGAAACGTTAACGTACTGAGCGGAACTCGCCTAGCAAAATCCGGCAGTCGAACACATTGTAAAGGGTCAAGCGAGCGTCAACGACTGTTTCAGAGTCACCGACGCTACGTTCATTTTGCGTTACTCGGCCGTACTAGAGGGTACAGACAGACACACTCACACACACACACACACACACACACATCGAGACATCGTGCGTGTGAGTTTCCAAGTGCGGTCGCGTTTTTATTCGCTCTGGTCTGGCGACAATTTGCAGCGTATTACCTGGTCCGAAAATAACAAACAGTCAGTGTGGTGTTGTGAGCGATTGGGTAGCTTACCTGGGTACTCGCTTTTATCACCGCCTGGTGCGAACCCGGTTGTTTTTGACGATTGCGTCCTGCGGAGTCTCTATCCGTGGTGTTTTGTGGCTTAGGTTGTCTGCGTGACCTTTTGCGGGTGTGTGTTGCAGCTGCAGCGTCACATTTGCACTTTCTTTGCAGTGTGCTGTTGGTGTTTTTTCGCCTTAACACACTTTCAGCTGTGCTATTTGTGCTTTACGGGTGCCCACATTCTCCGCTGATCCCAGGGCTGTCAAGCTTAATCGCTTGGCAAGCCGCGCCAACAGCACCCCTCATCAGCAACAGGTGGCCCCACTTGTGTTCGGTTCGTGTATCGACTAAATGAGCGGTCTACACTTGCAGTTGCATACCTTCGTGGGCAGCAACTAAGTGTAGTATAACGTGCAGGCGTGTTTTTTGCTAAAGAAACTCCTAGCAATTAGGCGCAAAAGGCCACGGAACTGGTTATAACCAACCCTCCCCCGCTGCGGCGGTGCACTTTGAGGGGGCTCTGGTGACCTAAACGGGGCGGTATAACCCCCACCGGTTAAACCGAAGGGAAATCTTTGGTCATCGGGGGATTGCTATCAGAGTTCGTAGCAAGGTAACCGCGTCAACTCTAGGATGGCAGACGAATCGTCGCCATTCTTCCGAAGGCCAGCGTTGGCGCGATCTCGACCATCGCTACAGCCTAGACTGGGCTTGTCTCTGCCTCACGTAGAGACTGTGTCTCCGGCAATGGAGGCATCTTCACCGACGCCTTTGGTAGCGGCTGTTGAGCGGCCAACGACACAGGGAGCTGGTTGCACGGTGACAACAGCACACCCACCCAGGTTACCCGTTAACCTAAGGAGCATTCTATCGCAGATGGGGGTCTGTATAGACGGAATAAGTGCCCGGTTTGACAACAAAAGGCACATCAATAATCTGGAGAGCGAGGAGCTGGCAAGGTTAGTGGACTTGCAAAAGCAAGCTATGAGCTGCCTGAATTCTGCAACAACTGAGAAGGCCGTCCAGACAACGCCAACTGCTGAGAGCTGTTCCAATAGCATTGCTAGGAGCATGCATGGTTCGGTGGTACAAGCTAAGGGTACACCGAAACGCTTGCGCGAGGTCCCGACATCTCAACACACCCCCAAAACGGAGCAAGGTGACAGCAACTGCGTCTGCAAGCACGCAGAATCCTGAGCCCCCCCCCCGTGTACCATCCCTGCCTAAGGTTAATCCCTGGCCGAGTTGCAGCTCGGTGTTGGTAAGGTACTGGTTGGACGGGCGACGGTGAAAACCTTATCGGAATCCAATCAGGTGGAAATCTGCGATCTGGACGAGCTGGCGACCAAGGAGGAGGTCCTGGATGCTGTTAGGTCTGCCCTTGTAGATCCAACGCTGGATGGCAGCGTCGTCAAGTCGCTGCGGCACACGAGGGCGGGCCTGCAAACTGCAACCCTGGGCTTACCGACGGCTATGGCAGTTAAGCTGGTTGAAAGGGCGAAAATCCGCATCGGATGGGCGGTATGCCGCATTAGGCCCTTGATGCAGCCAAGGCGTTGTTTCAAATGCTTGGAATATGGCCACATCGCTGCCCATTGCAAGTGCACGGCTGACCTGAGTAAGACTTGTTACAAGTGTGGAACAGTCGGTCACATCGCGAGAGCGTGCAATCAGCCGCCAAAATGTGCCCTATGCACAAGAAAAGGTGAAAAGACGACTGAGCATGCTTCAGGCAGTTATAGGTGACCTGCCTACCGGGAAGCTGTTAAGCATGCCAAATGGTGAAAGTCCTGCAGCTAAACCTCAACCACTGCGTAGCTGCACAAGCTTTGCTGGAGCAACTCATTCTTTATTAGAACATCGATGTCGCCATGCTTAGTGAACCCCATCACCGGGCGTCAACTAACCGCGGGCTGTGGGTTTCTGACAGCTCTGGAAAGGCTGCTTTGTGGAACTGTGGCGATCAGCAGTCCCCCTTCACTCACACCCTAGTCTCTGACAGCTTTGTTCGAGTTAAAGTAGGTGGTCTGTGGCTCTACAGTTGTTACTTGGCGCCCAGCCTTACGATCGAAGTCTCGAGGCGGTGACGTTGGAAATTGCAGAGGACGCAAGGGCCCGTAGCAACGTCATAGTTGCTGGCGACTTCAACGCGTGGTCTACGGAATGGGGCAGCTCGTCGACGAATGCCAGAGAAACCATCCTCGTGGAGTCGATGGCAAATTTGGACTTGGTTCTCCTCAACACTGGGACAAGAAACACGTTCAATAGGGATAGTGCTGGATCAATCATCGACCTAACAAACGTTAGCCCAGTGGCGTATAAGCGACTGCTACACTGGAAGCGACCATGAGGCCATCGTCTTCGCAGAAGGTGAAACCCTGCGGTCGCCGACAAGGCCACCCTCTGGAAAAGCGTTCCGTGTTGAGTCCCTTAACACAGACATCTTCGTCGAATCCATCTCACGAATGGCAGCAGGCGGACCGGCGCTGGCTATGGTGGAACAGATAGCTGAGCAATTAGGCGATGCTTGCGCTGCAAGCATGCCCTTGCGCAAGGCCTATAAACGCCATCATACCAGCATGTTCTGGTGGAATGAGAGCATCGCTGAGGCCAGACGGGAATGCCTGAGGGCGAGAAGGCGCTATCAGCGTGCAGCGCGTAGGGACTCGGTCTCAACACGCTCACTGCAGTTGGAGTATAAGTCAGCAAGGGCAGTTCTAAAAAACTCAATCAGGGCCAGCAAAAAGGAATGCTTTCTCATGTTATGCGACTCGGCGGACAACGATCCCTGGGGCAGAGCCTCCAGGATGGTAGTCAAGCGCATTGGCAGAGGCAGAAGCGAAGCGCCAATGGAGTTCGCCCGAGTGAGGGACATAGTGGAAACCCTTTTTCCTCAAAGAATTAGTCCACTACCACCTGTTCATGGGCCGTCCACATTTGAGGGCTTCATTCCGGTCACGGTGAAGGAGATGGAGATTGCTGCACGCAAGCTTATCGCCAACAAGGCCCCGGGTCCAGACGGTGTGCCAAACCGCTGCCTGAGGATAGCAATCACCTTGCAGCCCGGTCTGTTCGCAGCGTTGTACTCTAAGTGCCTGCGCGAGGGTACTTTTCCGGACAGGCGGAAGGTACAGCAACTTGTGCTCTTACCCAAGCCCGACAAGCCCCCTGATGACCCCTCGGCATATATGTAGGCCCATCTGCCTCATCGATAACGGTGGCAAGGTCCTGGAAATGCTGATCTGTGCTAGGCTGGACGATGCCGGTCGGAACGCTGGTGGTCTATCACCTTTCCAGTATGGTTTCAGAAAGGCAAGATCTACCACTGACGCCATTAAATCGGCGGCACCCGCTGGCGCTTCGGCAGTAAGCACTACTGTCTTGCCGTGACCATCGATGTGAAGAACGCTTTCAACACTGCCAAATGGAGCTGCATCCTGGATGCCTTGGTACTACTTCGGGTTCCAAATTACCTAGTAGCGATCGTGAGGAGCTATTTTGATAACAAAATCCTTCGGTATCAAACGGACGAGGGTGAAAAGGAGCACGCTGTCTCTGCAGGAGTTCCTCAAGGATCTGTTTTAGATCCTCTCCTATGGAACATCATGTATGATGGCATACTTCGAATTCAGCTACCAGAGGGGGCTACCGCAGTTGGCTACGCTGATGACGTCGCCTTAGTAATGGTGGCTATGGATTTACGGCATTGGCTTCACGAGAGAAACATCTCTCCATACGTGTCATTGGGCCAACAAAGCGTCACTTACGTCGCTCCATGCATTATATTAGGTCAATAGAGCGTCTCTTAAGTCGCTGTCTGCATGTCATAAAGGCAATAGAGAGACGCTAACGTCGCTCCATACATGTCATTTAATCAAAGGAGCGACGCTAATGTCGCTCCATACATGTCTATTGTCGCTTCTCTGCATGGCGTTGGTACAACCTAGCGTTGTTAGAGAAACGTTAACGTACTGAGCGGAACTCGCCTAGCAAAATCCGGCAGTCGAACACATTGTAAAGGGTCAAGCGAGCGTCAACGACTGTTTCAGAGTCACCGACGCTACGTTCATTTTGCGTTACTCGGCCGTACTAGAGGGTACAGACAGACACACTCACACACACACACACACACACACACATCGAGACATCGTGCGTGTGAGTTTCCAAGTGCGGTCGCGTTTTTATTCGCTCTGGTCTGGCGACAATTTGCAGCGTATTACCTGGTCCGAAAATAACAAACAGTCAGTGTGGTGTTGTGAGCGATTGGGTAGCTTACCTGGGTACTCGCTTTTATCACCGCCTGGTGCGAACCCGGTTGTTTTTGACGATTGCGTCCTGCGGAGTCTCTATCCGTGGTGTTTTGTGGCTTAGGTTGTCTGCGTGACCTTTTGCGGGTGTGTGTTGCAGCTGCAGCGTCACATTTGCACTTTCTTTGCAGTGTGCTGTTGGTGTTTTTTCGCCTTAACACACTTTCAGCTGTGCTATTTGTGCTTTACGGGTGCCCACATTCTCCGCTGATCCCAGGGCTGTCAAGCTTAATCGCTTGGCAAGCCGCGCCAACAGCACCCCTCATCAGCAACAGGTGGCCCCACTTGTGTTCGGTTCGTGTATCGACTAAATGAGCGGTCTACACTTGCAGTTGCATACCTTCGTGGGCAGCAACTAAGTGTAGTATAACGTGCAGGCGTGTTTTTTGCTAAAGAAACTCCTAGCAATTAGGCGCAAAAGGCCACGGAACTGGTTATAACCAACCCTCCCCCGCTGCGGCGGTGCACTTTGAGGGGGCTCTGGTGACCTAAACGGGGCGGTATAACCCCCACCGGTTAAACCGAAGGGAAATCTTTGGTCATCGGGGGATTGCTATCAGAGTTCGTAGCAAGGTAACCGCGTCAACTCTAGGATGGCAGACGAATCGTCGCCATTCTTCCGAAGGCCAGCGTTGGCGCGATCTCGACCATCGCTACAGCCTAGACTGGGCTTGTCTCTGCCTCACGTAGAGACTGTGTCTCCGGCAATGGAGGCATCTTCACCGACGCCTTTGGTAGCGGCTGTTGAGCGGCCAACGACACAGGGAGCTGGTTGCACGGTGACAACAGCACACCCACCCAGGTTACCCGTTAACCTAAGGAGCATTCTATCGCAGATGGGGGTCTGTATAGACGGAATAAGTGCCCGGTTTGACAACAAAAGGCACATCAATAATCTGGAGAGCGAGGAGCTGGCAAGGTTAGTGGACTTGCAAAAGCAAGCTATGAGCTGCCTGAATTCTGCAACAACTGAGAAGGCCGTCCAGACAACGCCAACTGCTGAGAGCTGTTCCAATAGCATTGCTAGGAGCATGCATGGTTCGGTGGTACAAGCTAAGGGTACACCGAAACGCTTGCGCGAGGTCCCGACATCTCAACACACCCCCAAAACGGAGCAAGGTGACAGCAACTGCGTCTGCAAGCACGCAGAATCCTGAGCCCGCCCCCCCCCCCCCGTGTACCATCCCTGCCTAAGGTTAATCCCTGGCCGAGTTGCAGCTCGGTGTTGGTAAGGTACTGGTTGGACGGGCGACGGTGAAAACCTTATCGGAATCCAATCAGGTGGAAATCTGCGATCTGGACGAGCTGGCGACCAAGGAGGAGGTCCTGGATGCTGTTAGGTCTGCCCTTGTAGATCCAACGCTGGATGGCAGCGTCGTCAAGTCGCTGCGGCACACGAGGGCGGGCCTGCAAACTGCAACCCTGGGCTTACCGACGGCTATGGCAGTTAAGCTGGTTGAAAGGGCGAAAATCCGCATCGGATGGGCGGTATGCCGCATTAGGCCCTTGATGCAGCCAAGGCGTTGTTTCAAATGCTTGGAATATGGCCACATCGCTGCCCATTGCAAGTGCACGGCTGACCTGAGTAAGACTTGTTACAAGTGTGGAACAGTCGGTCACATCGCGAGAGCGTGCAATCAGCCGCCAAAATGTGCCCTATGCACAAGAAAAGGTGAAAAGACGACTGAGCATGCTTCAGGCAGTTATAGGTGACCTGCCTACCGGGAAGCTGTTAAGCATGCCAAATGGTGAAAGTCCTGCAGCTAAACCTCAACCACTGCGTAGCTGCACAAGCTTTGCTGGAGCAACTCATTCTTTATTAGAACATCGATGTCGCCATGCTTAGTGAACCCCATCACCGGGCGTCAACTAACCGCGGGCTGTGGGTTTCTGACAGCTCTGGAAAGGCTGCTTTGTGGAACTGTGGCGATCAGCAGTCCCCCTTCACTCACACCCTAGTCTCTGACAGCTTTGTTCGAGTTAAAGTAGGTGGTCTGTGGCTCTACAGTTGTTACTTGGCGCCCAGCCTTACGATCGAAGTCTCGAGGCGGTGACGTTGGAAATTGCAGAGGACGCAAGGGCCCGTAGCAACGTCATAGTTGCTGGCGACTTCAACGCGTGGTCTACGGAATGGGGCAGCTCGTCGACGAATGCCAGAGAAACCATCCTCGTGGAGTCGATGGCAAATTTGGACTTGGTTCTCCTCAACACTGGGACAAGAAACACGTTCAATAGGGATAGTGCTGGATCAATCATCGACCTAACAAACGTTAGCCCAGTGGCGTATAAGCGACTGCTACACTGGAAGCGACCATGAGGCCATCGTCTTCGCAGAAGGTGAAACCCTGCGGTCGCCGACAAGGCCACCCTCTGGAAAAGCGTTCCGTGTTGAGTCCCTTAACACAGACATCTAGGTCGAATCCATCTCACGAATGGCAGCAGGCGGACCGGCGCAGGCTATGGTGGAACAGATAGCTGAGCAATTAGGCGATGCTTGCGCTGCAAGCATGCCCTTGCGCAAGGCCTATAAACGCCATCATACCAGCATGTTCTGGTGGAATGAGAGCATCGCTGAGGCCAGACGGGAATGCCTGAGGGCGAGAAGGCGCTATCAGCGTGCAGCGCGTAGGGACTCGGTCTCAACACGCTCACTGCAGTTGGAGTATAAGTCAGCAAGGGCAGTTCTAAAAAACTCAATCAGGGCCAGCAAAAAGGAATGCTTTCTCATGTTATGCGACTCGGCGGACAACGATCCCTGGGGCAGAGCCTCCAGGATGGTAGTCAAGCGCATTGGCAGAGGCAGAAGCGAAGCGCCAATGGAGTTCGCCCGAGTGAGGGACATAGTGGAAACCCTTTTTCCTCAAAGAATTAGTCCACTACCACCTGTTCATGGGCCGTCCACATTTGAGGGCTTCATTCCGGTCACGGTGAAGGAGATGGAGATTGCTGCACGCAAGCTTATCGCCAACAAGGCCCCGGGTCCAGACGGTGTGCCAAACCGCTGCAATAGCAATAGCTGGATAGCAATCACCTTGCAGCCCGGTCTGTTCGCAGCGTTGTACTCTAAGTGCCTGCGTGAGGGTACTTTTCCGGACAGGCGGAAGGTACAGCAACTTGTGCTCTTACCCAAGCCCGACAAGCCCCTGATGACCCCTCGGCATATATGTAGGCCCATCTGCCTCATCGATAACGGTGGCAAGGTCCTGGAAATGCTGATCTGTGCTAGGCTGGACGATGCCGGTCGGAACGCTGGTGGTCTATCACCTTTCCAGTATGGTTTCAGAAAGGCAAGATCTACCACTGACGCCATTAAATCGGCGGCACCCGCTGGCGCTTCGGCAGTAAGCACTACTGTCTTGCCGTGACCATCGATGTGAAGAACGCTTTCAACACTGCCAAATGGAGCTGCATCCTGGATGCCTTGGTACTACTTCGGGTTCCAAATTACCTAGTAGCGATTGTGAGGAGCTATTTTGATAACAAAATCCTTCGGTATCAAACGGACGAGGGTGAAAAGGAGCACGCTGTCTCTGCAGGAGTTCCTCAAGGATCTGTTTTAGATCCTCTCCTATGGAACATCATGTATGATGGCATACTTCGAATTCAGCTACCAGAGGGGGCTACCGCAGTTGGCTACGCTGATGACGTCGCCTTAGTAATGGTGGCTATGGATTTACGGCGAGTCACAGAGCTTTGTAATTGGTGCATAGTTGCCGTTACTCAATGGTTGTCATCCGTGGGACTTCAGTTGGCTGCTCATAAGACGGAGGCGGTGCTCATCAGCAGCAGAAAAAAGGTGGAATACGTTGATTTCACGGTGGATGGCCTCACGTTGAGGTCTAAGGATTGGATCCGCTACCTAGGCGTGGTCATTGACAGGCGCCTCAGCTTCGGAGAGCATCTTGCGTTTGTCCACAGGAAGGCTGCGGTTACCGGGCGCGCATTGGCGAGGATGATGCCAAACACGCGAGGTCCGAGGCAGCATACGAGGTTGCTTCTAATGCACGTCATGAAGTCAGTCATCTTGTACGCAGCACCAATCTGGATCGCCGCTACTTCGGTAGCCAGCTACATGAGGGGCATAGAGTCAACTTATCGGCTCTATGGTCTGCGGGTATGCTGTGCCTTCCACACTTTGTCCTCGGAGGCAGCGTTTGTGATTGCTGGGATGACTCCAATCAGTACCTCTACCTTGGAAGCCGTGGCAGTTCTGGAAGCTGGTCCTTTGGAGAGAAGAGCTGTTCGGGCGGCTGCCCGCGAGCGGAGCCTCGAGTCCTGGCAGCAGCAGTGGGACTCATCCAACAAAGGGCGTTGGACGTATCTCCTCATCCCAAATTTACGGCGATGGGTAGAGAGAAAGCACGGGATGGTTACTTTCTACCTCACCCAGTTCCTCACAGGCCATGGTTGCTTCAGGAGCTACCTGAAGCGTTTTCAGCATGACTCCTCTGCTACGTGCAGCTGGTGCAACGACGGCATGGATGAGGACGCTCAGCACGTCTTCTTTGACTGCGGGCGATTCGCCCAGCAGCGACTTGTGATGGAAAACGTGGCGGGCCAGCCTCTAACTCCTACCACCCTGGTGGCCCTTATGATAGAGAAACAAGATGTTTGGCATGCGGTCTGCGCGTTTGCAGCCTCATTGATGGCAGAGCTACGACGGCTGGAAAGGGAAAGGGTGAGCTCATCGAAGTCATTTTCACTGCTTCGGCGAAGCAATGCTTCACGGTGGTCCCGCAGAAGCTGGCAACGGCTGCGAATGTTTACATATAGCATAATTTAACACTAGGCTCAAATTTTTTATGGAAATAAAAACACACACACGGCGGCGCCGATATGGCAACCAGGATGCCGCTTTGCTAGCTACACCCGCGGACTGAGAGCTACTCACCGCCTTGGAGCTATCAGAGTCTGCAGCGGTTTCACAACCATCTCGGACGACGCCTGCCTGGTTCTGGCTGGAGAAGCACCCATAGCCGAGCTGGCTAGGGATGCCGTGGAGATCTTCGAGGAGACACACGGCGAGGCTCTTTCCGCTCCCCAAAAGAAGGCAGTGCGCACTACAGCCAAAACGCGCACCCAGGAGAACTGGCAGAGGCAATGGGATGCGTCTTGCAAGGTGCGCTGGACACATCGCCTCATCCCGAGCATCTCAGCGTGGATAAACAGGCGGCATGGGCAGCTAAATTTTTACACCACGCATGGTCATGGCTACTTCAGGCAATACCTGCACCGATTTGGGCATAAGGACGCCCCGTTTTGCACATTCTGTGGCGACAGTTTTGTCGAGAATGCCGAACACGTCCTACTTCACTGCGGACGATTCACCGAGCTTCGCAGCGATCTGGAGAGGGTTTTAGGCTGTAGCATCGAGGTAGGCAGCCTCGTGTCACTGATGCTGGTCAGCGAAGCCAACTGGCTGGCGTTCAGCGCGTATGCGGTGGCAGTCATGACGGATCTACGCAAGGCTGAGCGAGAGCGTAGAGGACAAGTAGAATAGGTGGAATTCGGCAGTAGCGATTCAATACCTCACGGCCGTACCCCTACTGTAAGGTTCCGCTTACGTATACCTTACCCTAATCAATATGTACATATATATTACATAGATAAGCAATAAATGAATTTAAAAAAAAAAAACACAAACACACACACACACAGCCAGCTGGACCAGCTGCGCTTTCCGCCCGCAGGAAGTACGCACGAGGTGCTACCGCTGCCTGATGGGACATACCGCTAGCAGCTGCCGTAACCCGGTGGATAGGTCCAAGTGCTGAAACTTGGGTCACAAGGCAGCAAGCTGTAAGAGCGAAGCGAAGTGCTTCATCTGCACCGCTAAGGGCATTGTTTCAACCAGCCACCAGGCGGGCAGTAGCAGATGTCCACTCAGCGGAGGTGTAAATAGTCGTGCAAAATGAAGTACATCCAGTTGAACCTCAACCACTGTGCAGCGGCTCAGGACTTGTTGTCGCAAACAGTGCGCGAACGATCTGCAGATCTGGCTGTGCTAAGTGATCCACACAGTCTGCAGGAGGGACCAAACTGCGCAATGGACACATCAGGACAAGTGGCTATCTGGGCTTGTGGGAGCGGCGCGTCACCATTAACTAGAGTTTACCAAGCGGATAGCTTCGTACGTGCGTTGGCGGGCGACATGTGGATCTTCTCCCTCTATCTGGCCCCTAGCCTGCTGCTGTCCGAGTATAACAACACCCTGGACTCTCTGGTAGCAGATGCTAGAGGCCGGCACCCAGTCATCATCGCTGGTGACTTCAACGCATGGGCAGAGGAGTGGAAAAGCTCGTCCACGAACGCTAGGGGCCGAGCGTTACTTGAGGCCTTCACGCTACTGGACGTTGCTATTCTAAACCAGGGGACTCAGCACACCTTCAGCAGAGCAGGGCTGGGATCCGTGGTTGACATCACGTTCGCCAGCAGTTCACTGTCTACCTTCAGTTGGAGCATCGACGACTCCTAAAATGGAAGCGACCATGCTGCCATATGGTTCACCGTCGGAGCACGCAATAATCGCCAGCTTGTTCCAGCCCAACCAAGGCAAAATACCGTGCCGAGACGCTCGACACGCGAATCTTTAGTGCACAGCTTGCATGCGCAAGGATCCCGGATAGCGCAGTCAGCACTGAGGCTGTGGTGGAAAAATCCATTATGCTGATAAGCCGCACCTGCGATGCCAGCATGGCGAGGAGCAAGAGGTACCAGAGGCAATATGTGCAAGTTTACTGGTGGAATGAGGAGATAGCAGAAGCTCGAAACATCTGCAACCACTCTAGACGCGGCTACCAGCGCTCACGCGGTTCCCGGATGTACCAATCCCGACAAGCAGAGTTTCTCACATGCAGGAGACAGCTGCAGAATCTTATTAAGGTTAGCAAGCGCAGATGTTTTTTTGAGCTCTGCGACACAGCTGAGAACGATCCTTGGGGCGACGCCTACAAAATCGTTGTCAACTCTTCAACGCCTTTTCCCGCTGCCAGCCTATCGACTCGGGGGCACTCAGAGAGATTGTGACGCACCTCTTTCCCAGAATGGCTGATGAGCTTAATCCCGTGCCAGAGTCTAGCATGCCTGCCGTCATCGAAGAGGTCTCCTTGGAAGAGATCCGCCAAGCAGCAACGAGGACGAAGCCTAGCAAGGTGCCAGGGCCCGATGGGATTCCTAACAGAGCTCTCAAGCTAGCACATGCGATCCGCCCCGATATCTTTGCCGAGATGTTTAACAACTGCCTACGCAGCGGAGTCTTTCCTAATAGATGGAAATTGCCTGGTACTGCTTCCAAAGCCTGGGAAGCCGCGTGAGGACCTAGCTGCCTACAGGCCCATTTGCCTCATCGATACGGTCGGAAAGATGTTGGAGCATGTTATCTGCACACGTCTCGAGCGCGCCATATCCGCTGCAGGAGGGCTTTCGGATCAGCAGTTCGGCTTCCGTAAATCGAGGTCACCGCTTGTAGCAATCAGCAAAGTGGTGGAAATAGCCTCAGAAGCTATAGCCGGCACTAGGTGGCAAGGTGGTGCCAAAAAGTACTGTCTGATCGCAACGCTGGATGTAAAAACGCGTTCAACACGGCGAAGTGGAGCTGCATTGTGGAGGCCATGGTAGCGTTTGGAGTGCCGAGTTACCTACTAAGGCTGATAAGGAGCTTTGCAGAACAGAATACTGCTGTATAATACCAGCGAGTCGACCGAGGAGTACCGCGTATCTGGAGGCGTGCCGCAAGGGTCAGTTCTTGGCCCTCTCTTTTGGAACGCTCTACCTGAAGAGGTTCGCATAGTCGGATTTGCAGACGACGTGGCGTTGGTGGTGGTGGCTAAGGAGCTCAAGGCTGCTGAGGTTAGATGCACCCAATCGATTGAAATTGTCATCCAGTGGCTCTCCTTAGTTGGCCTCCAGATTGCCCCCCACAAAACCGAGGCTGTACTCATAAGCAGTAGAAAAGTAGTGGAAACAGACACCATTATAGTGGGAAATACGCTTATCACATCAAAGAGAGCAATCAAGTACCTGGGAGTAATGCTGGACACAAGGCTCTCCTTTAAGGAGCATTTGGCGTACGCCAGCTCGAAAGCTGCTGTAAAAAACCGTGCTCTATCGCGTATTATGCCAAATACGAGAGGCCCGAAGCAGTATAGGAGAGCTTTAATTTCCAGTGTGACTAGGGCGGGGATGTTACGCGGCACCTATTTGGCACCCTGGCCTCCGCTACGACAGCTACTCCCGTGGACTAACGGCTACTCACCGACTAGGGGCGATCAGGGTGTGTAGCGGCTTCCGAACTATTTCAGACGATGCGTGTCTGGTGCTAGCTGGAGTTGCCCCCATCGCCGAGATAGCCAGAGAAGTAACAGAGGTTTATGAGGAGACTCATGGCAGGGACCATCCAGTGTCCTACAAGAAGCCAACGCGCACCTCGGCCAAATCGCGCACTTTCGCCAACTGGCAGCGGCGATGGGGTTCACCTAATCCCAAATCTATCTGAGTTGCTGGACAGAAGACATAGACAGGTGAATTTCCACATCACCCAGGTCTCACTCAGTGGACATGGCTGCTTCCGCGGACATCTATACCGCTTCGGTCACGAGGATGCTCCCTTCTGCACCTACTGCGGCAGTAGCTTCAACGAGGATGCAGAGCATGTTCTGTTCCGCTGCGTTCGTTTCACAGGGCTTCGCTTAGAATTGGAAACGATTTTTGGTTGTGCCATCGAGGTAGGGAACCTCGTACGGCTCATAATAGCAAGTAGCGTAAATTGGGATTCATTTAGCGCCTTTGCGGTGTCCGTCATGATGAAACTGTGAAAGGCCGAGCGTGAGCGTAACGGGCACCGGGAGTAGGAGAAGCAAAGGAGTTTGCAACGCAATACCTAACCGCCCTTCGTAAATGTCACTACTTCTCGAAACCTCTAAAACCGCCTTATTGTACTATATAGGATAGTACATAGAATAGTTATTTATTTATTTAGAGTTAATAAATGAATTTAAAAAACAAGTAAGAAGGCTCTAGTCGGGAGAGCCCGACTGGAAGTTACCCTGAACCCAGTTACAATAAATAAATTAAATTTATGTAAGACTTTGGTATACTGACTTAGCTTCAATCGATTAAGTGCAATAGTCCGGTGTTTCTCAACCGATTTGGACGAAATTTTCAGAAAAGTTCTATCTTATTTACCCATTTTATGGGTTAAGGGTATAAAAAAAACTATATAAAGAATGACTTATTATACCCTTAACCCATAAAATGGATAAATAAGAGTATAATGGTTTTGTGCAAAAGTATATAACAGGCAGAAGGAAGCATCTCCGACTCCATAAAGTGTATATATTCTTGATCAGCATCAACAGTCGAGACGATATAGCCATGTTCGTCTGTCCGTCTGTCTATCCGTCTGTATGAACGCGTGAATTTCAGAGACTACAAGAGCTAGACACTTCAGATTTTGTATTTAAATTTTATTTTACCATGAGCAGAACAAGTTTGCTTTAAATTATCGATAACTATTCTGGTTTCCGATATACACATGGAATCAATAACAAAAATAAATCGAATTTGGAAAATCTAAATATGAGGGTTGAAGTAATGGGTAATGATAGATCTTTTCTGAAAATTTCGTCCAAATCGGTTGAAAAACATCGGAGATATTGAACTTAATCGATTGAAGCTAAGTCAGTATACCAAGCCTTACATAAATTTAATATATTTATTGCAACTGGGTTCAGGGTATCTTCTAGTCGGGCTTTCCCGACTAGAGCCTTCTTACTTGTTTTTCAATGAAAATATGGATGGCGAGTCACAATGATAAATTTGCCAACAAAACTTTAATTATAATAATATATATATATTTTAAAACCCCATTTTCAAAACTACCACAGAAATTATGAATCATGAAGAAATTTTTAAATTATACTCCACAACTTATAAATGCAAAACAATGTTCTCAACATGAAACAAGTAAGAAGGCTCTAGTCGGGAGAGCCCGACTAGAAGATACCCTGAACCCAGTTGCAATAAATATATTAAATTTATATAAGACTTTGGTATACTGACTTAGCTTCCACCGATTAAGTTCAATATCTCCGGTGTTTCTCAACCGATTTGGACGAAATTTTCAGAAAAGATCTATAATTTTCCATTACTTCAACCCTCATTTAGATTTTCCAAATTCGATATTTTATTGTTATCGATATTATGTGTATATCGGAAACCAGAATAGCTATCGATAATGTGAAGCAAACTTGTTCTGCTCATGGTATAGGAGAACTTAAATACAAAATCAGAACTCTCTAGCTCTTGTAGTCTCTGAGATCCACGCGTTCATACAGACAGACAGACGGACAGACGGACAGACAGACGGACATGGCTATATCGTCTCGGCTGTTGATGTTCATCAAGAATATATATACTTTATAGGGTCGGAGATGCTTCCTTCTGCCTGTTACATACTTTTGCACAAAACCATTATACCCTAATTTACCCATTTTATGGGTTAAGGGTATAAAAGGATAAAAACGTAACATAGAAATAATTATATATAAATATAATAATATATAAAATTATATATATAATTTATAAACATTTAAACTACCTAATTAGAATAAAATGCTATAATGAAGAAATAGACCTGGACCAAATAATTAAATAATTATAATAAAAATTAACGTGATATTTTTTAATTTGCCAACTTATTCATTTTTCTCAGTGCACTGTTTTCTTCGTGCGCGAACATAGTTTTCACCACAAGCAGAGAACAATAAAAGTATAGTTGTGTTAGTTTGCCGATCGCTGCTCTAGTGCAATTCTGTATTGCTTACACACACACACACACACACACACACACACACACACACACACACACACACACACACACACACACACACACACACACACACACACACACACACACACACACACACACACACACACACACACACAAACACACACACACACAAACATACACACAACACCGTGTGGTGGGCAGTTTCACAGAATACCCACCTCTGCTTGCCATAGCTTGTCGTAAGAGGCGACTAAATGGCTCTAAGGCAGAGTCCAGTTATGCCTTAGGTAGGACTTCTGGAATAGACGAAACCAGGGCTGACGGTTAGCAGTATTCTATCACCTGAGTAAGCGGAGTGAAATATAGCTGAAATGGCTGATAGGCTAATGCTGTTACCGCCTCCGACCCGTTAAAACATAGCAAGTCTCCAGGATACGATCTCGGGCTCGTAGTCATTAAGTTGACAGTACCGGTTCAGATGTTATATTCCTGATTAACGCGGATCTGGCTCTGTATGCCCGACCCCATGAAGGCGGGTGTCAACCCAAGCGTGGCCTCACTGCTTGCATAGATAACCACGGGATTACAACGCGACAGTACAACGTCCTGAGACAACGGCCCAGGAGTTGGGACCCAAAAGCATGAATACACAAACAACCCCCCAAATTGAAGGAGAGAGAGAGGCTTTTAGAATTCTTTCACAGAACCCCTGTGCTGGATTTGCTAGAAGCAGTAAGGTGTTACGGTCGCTGACCAAAATTTCGACGCCAGCCGTTCAAGAGTTACACCAGGGCGCGAGGGAGCCTGTGGAGCAACACAACAGAACAGCGCTCAGCAACCTTGGAGAAGAAATCTCGAAGCTGGTCGAGATGATGGAAGATGGTTAGAGACGGTCGATTCACCAGCCGATGCGTGACTCGATTGAGAGCATCAGGGCGCTCTTCGAGCTGGTAGCTATACAGCTACACGACAATAGGGCGAAGGCCGTGATACGGATGCACCAAGCTTCCCAGACGTCGCCAATCTTAGGAAAGGCCATCGATAGCAAGAGAAAGCAGAATCCTAGAGCGGGTGCACCCTCCACCAAGAGGAGTAAGGGAGTGGTGACGACGCAGGTTTCGACTTGCACTCAAGCCACGGATGAACCAGGGCCGGAGAGTGCCACGAAAGCTTCCCCAAGCAAAGAGAGTGAAGGAGAAAAATGGACCACGGTACGGAAGAAGAAAAATAAGGAGAGCAACCCTGGCAAGAGACGCATGGCGGAGAAAAGCAGACCAGACGCCATAGTCATATCTGCTAAAGGAGAGGCAAGTTATTCCGTAATACTTCGAAAAGTGAAGTCAGATGGAACGCTAAGTGGTGTTGGCCAGGTGGTTTCCAAATGCAGGAGAACCCAAAATGGTGAGCTCTTGATCCAGCTGAGCAAATCTGGAGAGGGCACAACGGCGATTAGGAACCTTCTTGGTGAGTCCCTCGGGGAGCAAGCGGAAGTCCGGGCGCTCTCACAGCGAGTCACAGTCGAGTGCAGGTATTTGGACGAAATCACCACTAAGGAGGACATATGCGAGGCCTTGAAAAAGCAGCTGCATATAGAAGCTATCTTGGTGGAAGATATCCATTTAAGAAAGGCTTACGGTTCGACGCAGACGGCTTCCATCAAGCTGCCTGTGGACGAAGCTAGGAAGGCTCTTGCCGCTGGAGTCGTGAAGGTCGGTTGGGTTGTTTCCCGAATAAGGGAATGGATTACAGTCAAGAGTTGCTTCAAATGCATGGAGTTCGGCCACTTTGCAAGGGAATGCAAGAGCACAGTGGACAGGTCTAAGCAATGTCGTAGATACGGACAAGAAGCCCACATTGCAAAGGACTGCACAACAAAGCCACAGTGCATGCTGTGCATGAGTAATAAAACAAGGGCTGACCATGCGGCTGGCAGTGGAAAATGTCCAGTATTTCGGAGAGCACTTGAACAGCGAAGATGAAGATTAAACAGCTTAATCTTAACCATTGTGAGGCCGCACAGGCGCTTCTGATGCAGTCGGCACGGGAGAAGCATACTGACAGAGCTCTTATCTGCGAGCCATTCAAAAGGATACCAGGGACCGGATGGGTAGCCAGCAGAGACGGTAAGACAGCCATTTGGTCCATAAACACGCCACCCCGAGAAGTCAATATAGACCACAACGGATTTGTTAAGGCACGGATAAGCAGCGTTACATTCTACAGCTGTTACGCACCTCCAAGCTGGGGACTGGGAGAGTTCAAAAACATGCTGGAGGACATCGTGGATGATGCACGCGGACGATCCCCGATAGTTATAGCTGGCGACTTCAACGCATGGGCAGTAGAATGGGGCAGCAGAGAAACAAACACCAGGGGCTTCTGCTTTTTGGAAGACTTCTCTGCACTGGATGTTACTCTCATGAATGATGGGAAATCGCTTACTTAGCGAAAAGCCGGTTGTGGCTCTATAATTGACCTAACCCTGATGAGCTGCTCGTTGGGAAGGGGGGTTAAATGGAAAGTAAGTGAAGAGTTCACCTTCAGTGACCACCAGGCCATTTACTATGAACTGCGCAGAAGCTCGGCAAAGATGCCACCCAAGCTAACAGGACCGAAGTGGAAAGATAGCTGTCTGGACGAGCAAACTTTTGTGGACCTGCTAAATTATCTGGAATGGGAAAGTGGCCCTGCAGAGGATATGGCAAACCAACTAGGAAGAAACCTAGCTGATGCTTTTGACGCATCCATGCCTAGGCGGAAACCAAGCAGGCGTGGATCACCTTGCTACTGGTGGAATGACGAGATTAGCCAGCTGAGGAAAAAGTGCATACGTGCAAGGCGACCCTTCCAAAGAGCCAGAGATCGCCCGGACTTTGACCGCAGAGCCGAGGACTTCCGGAGGACTAAGCGGGATTTGAAGCATAGCATCAAGCGCAGTAAAGCAAACTGCTTTCGCCAGATATGTGAAGAGGCCGACATCAACCCCTGGAGAACAGCCTATAAGGTGGTAACCAAGAAAGTAAAGAGCCAAACCACGCCAAGGACCATATGCCCAGTGGAGCTACGGCCTAGTTTCCACAGCATCCTCGGGTGCAAACGGAAAGCCCCACACTTGACTCGGAGCACATAAGTCCAGTGACGACCGACGAGGTGACTGCGGCAGTTAGACAGATTGGTGAACGAAAGACTCCAGGGCCCGATGGTATACCAAACAAAGTGCTAAAGCTTGCAATCGCCGCAAAGTCCCAGGAATTTGCGGACACCTACACTCACTGCTTACAGGAGGGAGTATTCCCAAGAGTATGGAAAGTCCAGCGACTCATCCTGCTGCCAAAAGGAGACAAACCAGTCGAAGAACCCTCGGGCTTGAGACCGATTTGTCTGCTTCACACGGCGGGAAAGATTCTGGAAAAAATTATCTACGCAAGACTGCTAACGATACTGGACGCCAGACATGCACTTTTGGAGGCCCAATTCGGATTCCGCAAGGCACGGTCAACGGTGGACGCGATCAAGGCAGTGGTCGACATCGCAACAAAAGCGATAGAAGGGACACGCTGGAGATGGGGCGACAAGGAAAATTGCGCAGTAGTAACGCTGGATATTCGGAACGCGTTCAACTCGGCGAGCTGGACGCGCATCCTAAATGCCCTTAGAAGAATTGCAATACCGCCCTATCTAATGAGAATTCTAAGGAGTTATCTTTCAGACAGGACTTTGGAATACGACACAGAGGATAGAATTAAGCGGTTTAACGTCACTGCAGGTGTTCCACAGGGCTCAATACTGGGACCCCTCCTGTGGAACGTGATGTACGACGAAGTACTCAGACTGCGCCTGCCACAGGGATGTAAGCTTATTGGATTCGCCGATGACCTGGCCCTCGTAGTTGTGGCAAAACACATACGAGAAGTAGAAGAAGCAGCTAATGAAGCTATTAAGATAATAGCACCATGGATGCGGGCTGCAAGCCTGGAACTAGCAGAGCACAAGACAGAGGCAGTTCTGATAACGAGCAGGAAAAAGACTGAATTAATGGAGGTGGAGGTTGGTAATGTTACCATCAAATCCAAGCCATACATCAAGTACCTAGGAGTTATACTGGATAACAGGCTGGGTTACCCGCCTCACATCGAGTATGTCGGTATAAAGGCAGCAAAATTACAGGCAGCTCTCTCTCGGATGCTGCCAAACCTAGGAGGATCCAAGGGTGGAAGGCGACTACTTCTTGGAAAAGTAGTGGCGTCAGTTGCTTTGTATGCTGCACCGATTTGGGCGGCAGCCCTGGACGGAAATATGAGCCTTCGGAGGAAGCTGGCAGCGCCGCACCGGCTAAGCGCACTAAGAGTGATCTCGGGATTCCGTACGGTTTCAGATGACGCTGCACTTGTGCTAGCGAACATGATGCCTGTGGACCTACAAGCCCGCGAGATGACGGAAATTCACGCCTAGCGAAAGTCTATGGGAGGCTTCCCTGGCCATGTGGCAGGCCAGGTGGACCTTCTCAACCAAAGGTAGATGGACGCATAGGCTCATTCCAAGAATCCAGGAGTGGATAGAACGACGAGGAGGATCTACTAACTTCCATCTGACGCAGTTCCTTACCGGCCACGGAGGGTATAGGAAATACTTGTTTAAGTACAGGCACGAGGAGACGCCTCAATGTCCGGTCTGTCTGGGCTGCGCGGAAGATCCTGAGCATGTCCTGTACCACTGCCCGAGATACCTAGCAGGAGCAACACCCCTACCATCAGTGGAAGAGCTGGTGTCGTACATGTTGGAATCCGACTCAAACTGGAATGCGGTACTCTAGAGGAAAGTTTGCATCCAGAAGGATCTCCGTAGGTGCGAAAGAGAGCGACGCGAAGCACTGAGCGATACTTATGTAGAAAGAAGGATGATCCAAGAACTGGATGAATAAGAAGACGGCCTTTTAAGGCATCCCATTCCCGAGAAGTAATACTAAATCGTGATCCCTTGGGGATAAGGCGCGTTGTTGTGTAGGGTGTGTTTAGTACGTGGAAATCGTGCATGCTTGGTGGTACGGGCCATCAGTATCTTTGAAAGATTCACACCCTTCATGGCGTTCCATGAGAAAAAAAAAAACATACACACACAAACACAACAAGTAAGAAGGCTCTAGTCGGGAGAGCCCGACTAGAAGATACCCTGAACCCAGCTGCAATAAATATATTTAATTTATATAAGACTTTGGTATACTGGCTTAGCTTCCTTCGATTTAGTTCAATATCTCCGGTGTTTCTTAACCGATTTGGACGAAATTTTCAGAAAAGTTCTATCATTATCCATTACTTCAACCCTCATTTTGAGATTTTCCAAATTCGATATTTTATTGTTATCGATATTATGTGTATATCGGAAACCAGAATAGTTATCGATAATTTGAAGCAAACTTGTTCTGCTCATGGTATAGGAGAACTTAAATACAAAATCAGAACTCTCTAGCTCTTGTAGTCTCTGAGATCCACGCGGTCATACAGACAGACAGACGGACAGACGGACAGACGGACAGACAGACAGACAGACGGACATGGCTATATCGTCTCGGCTGTTGATGCTGATCAAGAATATATACACTTTATGGGGTCGGAGATGCTTCCTTCTGCCTGTTACATACTTTTGCAGAAAACCATTATACCCTTATTTACCCATTTTATGGGTTAAGGGTATAAAAACACACACACACACACAGTTTCCAAGTGCGGTCGCGTTTTTTATTCGCTCTGGCCTGGCGACGATTTTCAGCGTATTGCCTAGTCAGAAAATAACAAACAGTCAGTGCGGTGTTGAGAGTGACTGGGTGGCTTACCTGGGTACTCGTTTTTATCACCGCCTTGTGCGAACCCGGTTGTTTTTGACGGTTGCGTACTGCGGAGTCTCTAACCGAGGTGTTTGGTAGTTTGGGTTGTCTGCGTGACCTTTTGCGGGTGTGTGTTGCAGTTGCAGCGTCACATTTGCACTTTCTTTGCAGTGTGCTGTTCGTGTTTTTTCGCCTTAACATACTCTCAGCTGTGCTATTTGTGCTTTACGGGTGCCCACATTCTCTGCTGATCCCAGGGCTGTCAAGCTAAAAAGCTTGGCAAGTCGCGCCTACAGCACTTTTCGTCAGCAACAGGTGGCACCACTTGTGTTCGGTTCTTGTATCGACTAAGCGTGTGGTCTACACTAACAGTTGTATTCCTTCGTGGGCAGCAAATAAGTGTAGCATAACGAACAGGCGTGTTCTTTGCTAAAGAGACTCCTTGCAATTAGGTGCAAAAGACCACGGAACTGCTTATAACCAACCCTCCCTCGCTGCGGCGGTGCACTTTGAGGGGGCTCTGGTGACCGAGACAGGGCGGTATAACCCCCACCGGCTAAACCAAAGGGAAATATTTGGTCACCGGGGGATTGCTATCAGAGTTCTTAGCAAGGTAACCGGGCCAACTCTAGGATGGCAGATGAGTCGTCGCCATTCTTCCGAAGGCCAGCGTTGGCGCGATCTCCACCATCGCTACAGCCTAGACTGGGCTTGTCCCTGCCTCACGTAGAGACTGCGTCTCCGGCAATGGAGGCATTTTCACCGGCGCTTTTGGTAGCGGCTGTTGAGCGACTAACGTTGCAGGGAGGTGGTAGCACGCTGATAATAGCCCACCCACCCAGGTCTCCCGCTAACCTACGGAGCATACTAGCGCAGATGGGGGTTTGCATAGATGGAATAAGTGCCCGGTTTGACACCAAGAGGCCCATTAATAATCTGGAGTGCGAGGAGCTGGCAAAACTAGTGGACTTGCAAAGGCAAGCTATGAGCTGTCTGGGTTTTGCAGCAACTGAGAAGGCCGTCCAGACAACGCCAACGGTTGAGGGCGGCTCCAATAGAGTTGCTAGGAGTATACATGGTTCGGTGGTACAAGCCAAGGGTACTCCGAAACGATTGCGCGATGTTTCCACATCTCACCGCACGACACCGCCCAAAAGGAGCAAGGTGACTGCGACTGCGACTATAAGCACGCAAAATCATGAGCCCCCCGTGCGTCATCCCTGCCTAAGGATAATCCTTGGTCGAAGGTGGTTGGCCGCAAAAGCAAAGCAGCTCGTACAAGGGCTGATGCAGTCACCGTGTCTGGTCTGGGCGACTGCAGCTATGCAGACATTCTAAAAGTGGTTAGGAGCGAGCCATCACTTGCACATCTGAGAGAAGACGTTAGCACAATCCGCAAGACGGCTAAAGGCGACAGCCGACACACAGTGCAAACGAGTTGCAGCTCGCCGTTGTCAAGGTGCTGGTTGGACGGGCGACGGTGAAAACTTTATCGGAATCCAATCAGGTAAAAATCTGCTATCTGGATGAGCTGGCGACCAAGGAGGAGGTCCTGGATACTGTTAGGTCTGCCCTTGATGACCCAACGCTGGATGGCAGCGTCGTCAAGTCGTTGCGGCACACAAGGGCTGGCCTGCAAACTGCAACCCTGGGCTTACCGACGGCTAAGGCGGTTAAGCTGGTCGAAATCGGGAAAATCCGCATCGGGTGGGCGGTATGCCGCTTTAGGCCCTTGATGCAGCCAAGGCGTTGTTTCAAATGCTTGGAATATGGCCACATCGCTGCCCATTGCAAGTGCACGGCTGACCTGAGTAAGACTTGTTACAAGTGTGGAACAGTCGGTCACATCGCGAGAGCGTGCAATCAGCCGCCAAAATGTGCCCTATGCACAAGAAAAGGTGAAAAGACGACTGAGCATGCTTCAGGCAGTTATAGGTGTCCTGCCTACCGGGAAGCTGTTAAGCATGCCAAATGGTGAAAGTCCTGCAGCTAAACCTCAACCACTGCGTAGCTGCACAAGCTTTGCTGGAGCAACTCATTCTTGATTAGAACATCGATGTCGCCATGCTTAGTGAACCCCATCACCGGGCGTCAACTAACCGCGGGCTGTGGGCTTCTGACAGCTCTGGAAAGGCTGCTTTGTGGAACTGTGGCGATCAGCAGTCCCCCTTCACTCACACCCTAGTCTCTGACAGCTTTGTTCGAGTTAAAGTAGGTGGTCTGTGCCTCTACAGTTGTTACTTGGCGCCCAGCCTTACGATCGAAGCCTTCGAGGCGGTGACGTTGGAAATTGCAGAGGACGCAAGGGCCCGTAGCAACGTCATAGTTGCTGGCCACTTCAACGCGTGGTCTACGGAATGGGGCAGCTCGTCGATGAATGCCAGAGAAACCATCCTCGTGGAGTCGATGCAAATTTGGACTTGGTTCTCCTCAACACTGGGACAAGAAACACGTTCAACAGGGGTAGCGCTGGATCAATCATCGACCTAACCTACGTTAGCAGTACACTCGCCCGCACGGCCCAGTTACGTATAAGCGACTGCTACACTGGAAGCGACCATGAGGCCATCGTCTTCGCAGTAGGTGAAACCCTGCAGTCGGCAGCAAGGCCACCCTCTGGAAAAGCGTTCCGTTTTGAGTCCCTTAACACAGACATCTTCGTCGAAGCCATCTCACGAATGGCAGCAGGCGGACCGGCGCAAGGGCAGTTCTAAAAAACACAATCAGGGCCAGTCAAAAGGAGTGCTTTCTCAAGGTTTGTGACTCGGCGGACAACGATCCCTGGGGCAGAGCCTACAGGATGGTAGTCAAGCGCATTGGCAGAGGCAGAGGCGATGCGCCAATGGAGTTTGCTCGTGTGAGGGACATAGTGGAAACCCTTTTTCCTCAAAGAATTAGCCCACTACCACCTGTTCATGGGCTGTCCACATTTATGGGCTTCATTCCGGTCACGGTGAAGGAGATGGAGATTGCTGCACGCAAGCTTATCGCCAACAAGGCCCCGGGTCCAGACGGTGTGCCAAACCGCTGCCTGAGGATAGCAATCACCTTGCAGCCCGGTCTGTTCGCAGCGTTGTACTCTAAGTGCCTGCGCGAGGGTACTTTTCCGGACAGGTGGAAGGTACAGCAACTTTTGCTCTTACCCAAGCCCGACAAGCCCCCTGATGACCCCTCGGCATATATGTAGGCCCATCTGCCTCATCGATAACGGTGGCAAGGTCCTGGAAATGCTGATCTGTGCTAGGCTGGACGATGCCTTTCGGAACGCTGGTGGTCTATCACCTTCCCAGTATGGTTTCAGAAAGGCAAGATTTACTACTGACGCCATTAAAACGGTTGTCAGCATAGCGTCTGAAGCTATCGCCGGCACCCGCTGGCGTTTCGGCAGTAAGCATTACTGTCTTGTGGTACCCATTGACGTGAAGAATGCCTTCAACACTGCCAAATGGAGCTGCATCCTGGATGCATTGGTTCTTCTTCGGGTTCCAAATAAGCGATCGTGAGGAGCTATTTTGAAAACCGAATCTGTCGGTATCAAACGGACGAGGGAGAAAAGGAATACGTGGTCTCTGCAGAAGTTCCTCAAAGATCTGTTTGAGGCCATCTCCTGTGGAACATCATGTATGATGGCATACTTCGAATCCAGCTACCAGAGGGGGCTACCGCAGTTGGCTACGCTGATGACGTCGCCTAAGTAATGGTGGCTAAGGATCTATGGCGAGTCACTGAGCTCTGTAATTGATGCGATTGACTCAATGGTTGTCATCCGTGGGTCTAATGTTGGCTGCTCATAAGACGGAGGCGGTGCTCATCAGCAGCAGAAAAAAGGTGGAATACGTTGATTTCACGGTGGATGGCATCACGTTGAGGTCTAAGGATTGGATCCGCTACCTAGGCGTGATCATTGACAGGCGTCTCAGCTTCGGAGAGCATCTCGCGTTTGTTCACAGGAAGGCGGCGGTTACCGGGCGCGCATTGGCGAGGATGATGCCAAACACGCGAGGTCCGAGGCAGCATATGAGGTTGCTTCTAATGCAAGTCATGAAGTCGGTCATCCTGTATGCAGCACCAATCTGGATCGGTGGCTAGCTACATGAGGGGCATAGAGTCAACTTATCGGCTCTCTGCTCTGCGGGTATGCTGTGCCTTCCGCACTGTGTCATCGGAGGCAGCGTTTGTGATTGCTGGGATGACTCCAATCCTTATTTCTGCTTTGGAAGCCGTGGGAGTTCTGGAAGCTGGTCCTTCGGAGAGAAGAGCTGTTCGGGCGGCTGCCCGCGAGCGGAGCCTCGAGTCCTGGCAGCAGCAGTGGGACTCATCCAACAAAGGACGTTGGACGTATCTCCTCATCCCAAATTTACGGCGATGGGTGGAGAGGAAGCACGGGATGGTTACTTTCTACCTCACCCAGTTCCTCACAGGCCATGGTTGTTTCAGGAGCTACCTGAAGCGCTTCCAGCATGACTCCTCTGCTTCGTGCAGCTGGTGCAACGACGGCAGGGAGGAGGACGCTCAGCACGTCTTCTTTGACTGCGGGCGATTCGCCCAGCAGCGACTTGTGGTGGCGGGCCAGCCTCTAACTCCAACTACCCTGGTGGCCCTTATGATTGAGCATCAAGATGTTTGGCATGTGGTCTGCGCGTTTGCAGCCTCGACGATGGTAGAGCTACGACGGCTGGAAAGGGAAAGGGCGAGTTCATCGTAGTCATTGCCACTGCTTCTGCGGAGCAATGCTTCACGGCGGTCCCGCAGAGGCTGACAACGACTGCGCATGTTTACACTTAGCATAAGTTAACCCTAAGCTTAAATTTTTGTTGAAATAAAAAAAAAAACAAAAAAGCACACACACCACTCCGTGTGGTGCGCGGTTTTACAGAATACCCACCACAGCATGCCATAGCTTGTCGTAAGAGGCAACTTAATGGCCCTAAGGCAGAGTCCAGTAATGCCTTAGGTAGACCCCCGGAAATTCATTTGGAATTGAAGAAACCTGGGCTGACGGTTAACAGTATTCTATCACGCTGGCGAGGTCACCGACCACAGTTTCGACGCCAGCCATTCAGGAGTTACACCAGGGCCCAACACCAGAGAACAGCGCTCAGTGACCTTGGAGAAGAGACTTCTAAGCTGGTTGAGATAATGGAAGATGGCAAGAGGCGCTGAATCCATCAACCGATGCGGGACTCGATTGAGAGCATCAGGGCGCTCTTCGAGCTGGTAGCTATACAGCTACACGACAGTAGGGCGAAGGCCGTGATACGGACGCACCAAGCTTCCCAGACGTCGCCAATTTTTGGAAAGGCCATCGATGGTAAGAGGAAGCAAAATCATGGAGCGTGTACACCCTCTTCCAAGAGGAGTAAGGGTGCGGCGACCACGCAGGCTTCGACCTCCACCCAAGCTACAGAGGACCCAGGGCCGAAGAGTGCTCCGAAAGCTCCCCAATGCAAGGAGAAAGATAGCGAAAAATGGACTACGGTACGGAAGAAGAATAAAAGGGAGCGCAACCCAGGCAAAAGACGTATGGCAGAAAAGAGCAGACCAGATGCCATTGTCATATCTGCTAAAGGAGAGGTAACTTACTCCGAAATACTTAAGAAACTTAAGGCAAACGGAATGCTAAGCGGTGTTGGCCAGGCAGTTTCGAAAATCAGGGGAACTCAAATAGGTGAACTCCTGATTCAACTTAATAAATCTGGAGAGGGCACATCGACGATAAGAAACCTTTTTGGTGTGTCCCTCGAGGAGCAAGCGGAAGTCCACGCGCTCTCACAGCGAGGGACAATCGAGTGCCGGGATCAGGACGAGATAGCCACGAAGGAGGACATATACGAGGCCTTAAAAGCACAGCTCCTTTTAGATGCCATCTTGGTGGAAGATATCCATCTAAGAAAGGCATAGGGGTCGACACAGACGGCTTCCATCCAGTTGCCCGTGGACGATGCTAAGAAAGCTCTTAACGCTGGAGTCGTGAAGGTAGGCTGGGTGGTTTCCCGAATAAGGGAATAGGTTACCGTCAAGAGCTGCTTTAAATGCATGGAGTTCGGCCACTTTGCACGGGACTGCAAGAGCACAGTGGACAGGTCTTAGCAATGCCGGAGATGCGGACAGCAGGACCACATCGCGAAAGACTGCACAGCAAAGCCATAGTGCATGCTGTGAACAAATAATGAAAACAAGGGCAGACCATGCGGCTGGCAGTGTACAATGCCCAGTATTCCGGAAAGCACTTGCGCAACGAAGATGGAGATTACGCAGCTAAATCTAAATCACTGTGAGGCTGCACAGGCCCTTCTGTTACAGTCGGCATGGGAAAAACGAACTGACGTAGCTCTGATCTCTGAGACATTCAAAAGGATACCAGGGAGCGGATGGGTAGCCAGCAGAGACGGTAAGACAGCCATATGGTCTATAAACACGCCACCCCGTGAAGTCAATGCAGACCACAACGGATTTGTTAGGGCACGGATAGGCAGCGTTACATTTTACAGCTGTTACGCACCTCCAAGCTGGGTTCTGGGAGAGTTTAAAAACATGCTAGAAGAAATTGTGGATGACGCACGTGGACGATTCCCGCTAGTTATAGCTGGTGACTTCAACGCATGGGCTGTGGAATGGGGCAGCAGAGAGACCAACCGCAGAGGCTTCTGCCTGTTGGAAGAGTTCTCCGCACTGGATGTAATTCTGATGAATGACGGGAAATCGCTTACTTATCGGAAAGCTGGTAGTGGTTCAATCATTGACCTCACCCTGATGAGCTGCTCGCTAGGAAGTGGAAAGACAGCTGCCTGGACGCGCAAACTTTCGTGGACCTGCTAGGCAATTCAGAGGATATGGCAAAGCAACTAGGAAGGAACATAGCTGATGCTTGCGACGCATCCATGCCTAGGAGGAAACCAAGCAGGCGCGGATCACCTTGCTACTGGTGGAATGATGAAATAAACCAGCTGAGAAGAAAGTGCCTTCATGCAAGGCTCTCAGAGGGCCAGGGACCGCCCGGACTTTGACAGTAAGGCTGACGACTTTCGGAGGGCTAAGCGGGATCTGAAGCATAGCATCAAGCGCAGTAAAGCCAATTGCTTTCGCCAAATATGCGACGAGGCCGCCATCAACCCATGGGGAACTGCGTATAAGGTGGTAACCAAAAAGGTTAAGAGCCAATCCACGCTAAGGACTACATGCCCAGTGGAGCTACGAAAAATCGTAGTGGCTCTGTTCCTATAGCACCCACGGGAGCAGTTGGAAAGCCCCCCACTTGACTCGGAGCACATAAGCCCGGTGACGACTGACGAGGTGACGGCAGCAAGCAGACAGATTGGTGACCCAAAGACCCCAGGGTCTGACGGTATACCAAACAAAGTTCTAAAGCTCGCAATAGCCGCAAAGCCCCAGGAATTTGCGGACACTTACACTCGCTGTGTTCAGGAGGGAGTATTCCCAAAAGTATGGAAAGTCCAGCGACTCATCCTGTTGCCAAAGGGAGACAAGCCGGCTGAAGAATCATCGGGCTTCAGACCGATTTGTCTGCTCGACACGGCGGGCAAGATCCTGGAAAAAATCATATTCGCAAGACTGCTTAATATCCTGGACGCCAAACACGCACTTTCGGAAGCCCAATTCGGATTCCGCAAGGCACGGTCAACGGTGGACGCGATCAAGGCAATGGTCGATATCGCAACAAAAGCGATTGAAGGGATAAAATAAAAGAATACTGCGCAGTAATAACGCTGGATATTCGGAACGCGTTCAACTCGGCGAGCTGGATGCGCATCCTAAATGCCCTTAGAAGAATTGCAATACCGCCCTATCTAATGAGAATTCTAAGGAGTTATCTTTCAGACAGGACTATGGAATACGTCACAGAGGATGGAATTAAGCGATTTAACGTCAGTGCAGGTGTTCCACAGGGCTCAGTATTTGGACCCCTCCTGTGGAACGTGATGTACGACGAAGTACTTAGACTGCATCTACCACAGGTATGTAAGCTTATTGGATTTGCAGATGACCTGGCCCTCGTAGTTGTGGCAAAACACATACGAGAAGTAGAAGAAGCAGCTAATGAAGCTATTAAGATAATAGCACCATGGATGCGGGCTGCAAGCCTGGAACTAGCAGAGCACAAGACAGAGGCAGTTCTGATAACGAGCAGGAAAAAGACTGAATTAATGGAGGTGGAGGTTGGTAATGTTACCATCAAATCCAAGCCATACATCAAGTACCTAGGAGTTATACTGGATAACAGGCTGGGTTACCCGCCTCACATCGAGTATGTCGGTATAAAGGCAGCAAAATTACAGGAAGCTCTCTCTCGGATGCTGGAAAAGTAGTGGCGTCAGTTGCTTTGTATGCTGCACCGATTTGGGTGGCAGCCCTGGACCGAAATACTACCCTTCGGAGGAAGCTGGCAGTGCCGTACCGATTAAGCGCACTAAGAGTGATCTCGGATTCCGTATGGTTTCGGATGACGCAGCACTTGTACTAGCGAACATGATGCCTGTGGACCTACTAGCCCGCAAGATGACGGAAATTCACGCCTGGCGGAAGTCTATGGGAAGCATCGGTCCACCCGAATCTGTTAGGAGGTCGGAGAGACAGGCTTGCCTGGCCATGTGGCAGGCCAGGTGGACCTTCTCAACCAAAGGTAGATCCCACAAATCCAGGAGTGGATAGAACGAAGCGGAGGTGCTCTCAACTTCCATCTGACGCAGTTCCTAACCGGCCACGGAGGGTATAGGAAATACTTGCTTAAGTATAGGCACGAGGAGACGCCGCAATGCCCGGTCTGCCCGGGCTGTGGGGAAGATCCTGAGCATTCCTGTACCACTGCCCGAGATACCTGGCAGGAACAGCACCTCTACCCCCAGTGGAAGAACTGATGTTGTACATGATGGATTCCGAAGCGAATTGGCAAAGGGTAGTCCAGAGGATCATTGGCATTCAGAAGGATCTCCGAAAGAGTGAAAGAGAGCGACGCGAGGTACTGAACGATACCCAGCCAGCAAGAAGGATGGCCTGTGTACTGGGCGAATAAGGAGACGGCTTTCTTTTAATAATCGTGATCCCTTGGGGATGTGGCGTGTTGTTGTGTGGGGTGTGTTTAGTACGTGGAAATCGTGCAGACCTGGTGGTACGGGCCACCTGGTTTCTTTGAAAGATTCACACCCTTCATGGCGTTCCATGATAAAAAAAAAAAAAAACAACACACACACACACTCCCAATTACAGACTAACATAGCGGGCTTCTTTAATAAGAGAATGAACTGACTAGTGATGAAACCAAATTCAACAATTAAGAAGGCTCTTGTCGGGAGAGCCCGACTAGAAGATACCCTGAACCCAGTTGCAATAAATAAATTAAATTTATGTAAGACTTTGGTATACTGACTTAGCTTCAATCGATTAAGTGCAATATTTCCGGTGTTTCTCAACCGATTTGGACGAAATTTTCAGAAAAGTTCTATCATTACCCATTACTTCAACCCTAGTTAAGGGTATAAAAAGTAAGCCCAAATTCAATAAAATATTATTTTTATACCATTAACCCATAAAATGGGTAAAAAAGGGTATAATTGTTTTGTTCAAATGTATTTAACAGGCAGAAGGAAGCATCTCCGACTCCATAAAGTATATATATTCTTGATCGGCATCAACAGCCGAGTCGAAATAGCCATGCCCGTCCATGAGCCCATCGATCTCAGAGACTAGGGGTGGTTCACAAATTACGTGAGGCATTTTTTATGATTTTCCGACCTCCCTCCCCCTGGTGGGATTTCGTAAAATTTTCCTTTAATCCCCCCCCCCCCCTCCCCCCTCCAATCTCACGTGAGATTTTTTAAATGTCTTTTTGGCTGTAAAATCCATTGGATTTAAGAAATTTAATTTTTAATTTAACTTTACTTTCACACATTTTACATGGTTTTCTATTGAAAAAAAAAATTACGTGATATTTGTTAAAGGCCCCACCCCCCTTGGTGAGATTTGGTGAGATTTAACTTGACCCCCTCCCCCCCTTAAACACCGGAAGTAATTTGTGAACCACCCCCTACAAGAGCTAGACTCTTCAGGTTTCGAATATAAGTTATCCAATACGATAAGCAGAACAAGTTTGCTTCAAATTATTGATAGCTGTTCTGGATTCCAATATATAAATGGAATCGATTACAAAAAAATATCGAATTTGGAAAATCTAACGATAGAACTTAACTTTAAATTTCGTCCAAATCGGTTACGAAACACCGGAGCTATTGAATTTAATCGATTGAAGTTAAGTCAGTACACCAAAGTCTTATATAAATTTAATATATTTGTTTTCTAGCTGGGTTCAGGGTATCTTCTAGTCAGGCTCTCCCGACTAGAGCCTTCTTACTTTTTGTTCAAGAACACGTGCTTAAAGCAATAATATAGTTACAAACACACCAACAAACAGGTGTTAACACATCGCCCGTGAGTTCCAACTAGAGGCCCATAACGAGCACGAAACTTTTTTTCAAAACACGAACACAAACGTGAAAAATTTCTGGAATCACGGCCCAGGACGGCCCAACACGAAATAATTTCTTTATTTTATTTTATTTTATTTTTTTTTTTTTTGTTTAGTTGTCTGCTAGTAAGACTACCGCTGGAAAATTAAAGGGCGGGTGTGAGTATTGTGGCTGCAATATGGCGGTCAAAAGCTGACTACGTTGCACGAATCCGAGGTCAGATTTGCAAAATTTAAGATTATCCAAGATAAACTCGAAGTACTTTGATCACAGATAAATTATCTAGGCTAAACCGTTTCTGAATAAAAAGCATTTTGATTCTTGTACGACTTTTGAATACACTCGAAAGGGGGCGGAATTCCTTCCTCCAAAAGTTAAAGTCTGTATATCAGTTTGTGGATTTGTTTTTAGGCTTGTGGACATTGTTGTTTTGCATCAACCGCAAAGTTTTACGAAAAAAAAAAGATGTACCAAAAACATATTAAAGTGTGGGTACCAGTTTTGCCTAAACTTTGTAGAAACACTTTTTGACAGAACAGTATATTCAATTGTGGGAGAGGTTGGGATAGAAAGAGAATGTAGAGCGGTTAAAAAAAAATTTTAATGTGTAGCAACTAACGGGCGGCCGAGAGCGAAGTCGCTTGGGTAACGACTAGTATAAATTTGAACTCCAATTAATAAATTTATTTATATTTCGTGTACGTATATTTATTTTTATTTAAATGAAATTTAGTCCTACATATTAATATATACAAATATAATTTTGTCTAAATTTGAACTTAGCAATCTGGTCCGCCTTTCAAGTAATATATTTCCTGAGTGAGTGAACATAATTTATCGAAAGGTTGTCAATAGTGATGGGACAATATGCTGTTTGACAACTAAGCGAGCGCATTCAGACAAAAAAGCGCTTAGGTTACTTTAAGAAGTAGCATTTTTGATGTCGTGTATTCTCGTGTCAAGAGCAAGACACGAACACGGACGGAACACGCACGAAATTGGTTTTTAAACGTGCCACGAACGATCATTGATATTTTTATTTATTTTTTACAGGTAAATTTAATTTTTGCCAACCCATTAGTCTCTATTATTACTAAATATATTAATAATTGCCAACCCAGAAACCCTGCACCTACAAATAAATAAGCTTGTACGTAATAGTATTTTATTTTGCGGTTGTTTGTGGGCATAACCAAGGCATACTTAATAAGGTAATCCCACTCTTTTGCTCGTCCTCATTTTCTGTTGCCTTACGATTCTGTCTCGTTGCGAACGTTGTGACCGACGCATAAACATGGACGATGCTTTTGCGTTTGAACCTAAAAAATGCATTACTCTTTTGCTCTCACTCTTGTTCTCATTTGTTCTCATTTTTCGTAAGGCAACGAAACAGCGATGTGAGACTACCTTATTAAGTATGCCTTGGACTTAACATAAACGGCAGAACCGCGTGACTCGACCGTCTAAACGCCCAACCAAACGATTCTTACGTGCATGCAGAGCCGCTGCAAGAATAAACGAAATGCATGGTAAAGCATTGAGCAACAACGTCTTTACCCAAACGTTGCTTAAGTGCTTTGTCTCTTCTTCTTCTTTCTTTTTGCCAACCATTGTTACCACATGTTTGATTTTTACTCCATTAAAAAATAAATGTTAACATTTTATGTAATATTATGTTAAAAATAAAGACAACACATGTTTCATATATCTAGTATATTAGATAAATGTGTTTATAAACGATAAAATGAATATTTAACAATTTTTTAAAATATTTTCCATACAATAAAAAGACTGCGACAACTCTATGCCCAATGCATTGCTGCATGGTTTCAATTCAGTGAAACTATGCATGCGGCGCTTATTCATTCGTTAAAAAATAAAACTGAACGAAACCGTGCATAAGCATCGTTTGGGCGGATACACGACGTAGCATATGTTGAAACTTTCCGTGCAGCGGCTCTGCATGCACGAAAGCATCGTTTGGTTGGGCCTTAAGTCGGCTGCTTTCTGCAACTCAGCACAATGATACAACTAATACGGTTGAGTCATGGGACTCCCATGATGGGAGAGAGCGCTCTTTTTGTTTCAGTACCAAGCGTCAGTCGCAAAGTGCTTGTCATTGTGGTAAGACGTCCGTGCGTCTGTCGCACTAACAAAACAACCCCTTAACAGAGTCAAGAGACTAAAATAAAGAGAGCAACATGGCTGTCTCCCTCGCAATTACATGTACAAATCAGTAGGTACTGGCTCTCGCGGATGACACTACCTAATTAATTGTATCATGACTAAGCACAAACAAAACAAAGCGAATTCAAAGCAATACACAGCGTTCGTTAATTCACGAGCGAGACTTCGTTTTTTACGACCACTTTTCTCTGCCGCAACATTAATACCATGATACAATTACTAATGGTAGTGTCATCCGAGACAGCCCGTTCTTGCCATATAATGTGCGAGTGCGTAGGAGAGGGCTAAGCTGCTCTCTTAATTTTACTCTCTTGAGTCTGTTAAAGGGCTGTTTTGCAAGTGCGAAGTGTATTTATGCGGCCGAAACATTTTGGTTGCTTTGTTCTGACATTTAAATTAAATAAACAATAAGTAAAACGCTTTCGATTCCTATAACATTAAAACAATCGACTTTTTGCACACTGCGCAGTACGGCATTTTGAATAGTCAAATAGACAACAAAAATAACAAACAGAAAAAAATCGTCCGCATCAACGTCTTACCTCAACGACAAGCACTTAGCGACTGACAACTAGTACATAAAAAAAAAGAGAGCACACTCTCGCATGACACTACCGTATTAATTGTATCATGATTATTACTATCATATTCGTTTGCAAGCAGAGACAATTGTTGTACAACAACCACACACTATTTAAATTTTTGACTACCTTTCGGTTTAAGTTATAGCGGCGAAATAACGCAGCGAGTGTTACAGCGGCGAAATAACGCAGCGAATTGAGATTTGTGCTACCCGCTCGTATAAATGTTAACACATCAAAGAGTCTACAACCGCGTTCTGTGAGAGAGTTGTCGCCACGGTTTCATATTCCAACTGGCAGTGGGAATTTGGCCTCATGACGACTCTATAAGAGCTTCATACTTGCAGAGGGCCGTTAGAGGACAAGAACGTTGTTTATGAATGCAATCAAGCCACGATCCGACACACATGTTCAACATGACTGCTCAATGAACTCGAGCCAGCAATCTCAGCTGCCGAAAATGCGTTTTCCTAAATTTAGTGGTAAACATTCGGAGCTCAGAAATTTTATGTGCCTTTTCAAGAGTCTTGTGGATGACGATACCTCATTGAATAAAGTTGAAAAATTAAATCATTTAGTATTTTGTTCGCCAGATGAAGCATTGGGTATAGTTAACCCATTTACAGCCATTGTTCCCGCTTGTATACAGAAAATTAAACATCTATTCAGCCCTATCACGAATTACAGGCGAAATATTTTTTCACGCGCAATTTGATTTCACGTGAACAATTACTTCGCATCATGAATACACCGTGAACAAGATTTCACTTCGAAAAATTTTGATTATAGTTGACAGCTAAATTTCAAGAAAATCTGATTGTTTGCTTACACTTTTGAAGCCTAATTTGGTGGAAAAGTGAACATAAGCTGGCATAATTGTCTATCTCAACTACTTCTTGTGCAGTTTTGCCAGTCATTTTTGGCAATTTGCAGCTGGCAGGCGATGAAACGGTGGGCGAATTTGGCCAAACGCGTTATGCTGGTCTAGTAAAAGTCGGTACACGAGAATCTATAGATGGTTTGCCAGATGATTCAATTGGTTGGTCCACAAGTATCTGTATTTCATCTTCTGACGAAATTGCAATTGTTTCAGAAACATTTAACCCGAAGTATTTTCCTCCTTCCAAACCTTCAATCATTCTCGCATATCGACAAGCTCGGAAATGGCTTGCTCTGATGGAGTGAGTGCCTGTGTGAGATTGGGCCCACCTCCAGTTCCCTTCCTTAACTTAGCGTTAGCGGCTATTTTGCTGCGCACGTAGCGTTTTTGGTCAGTCCAAACCTTATTAACCTTAACCTTAACCTTATTAAAATTAAATTAGTAAAAATAGTTGTACTGATTCTATAAATTAACTTTTTCCATTCAGTTATGGATTTAGTCGGTGGACCAGTACTATTTAAATCACGTTCTAAGTCACAATAAAATGCTGCCACAACATCTTTATTTTGGCGGGAAAAACTCTGAGCCATTTCTTTATTTAATGTCATCCTTTCTACCAGGATTCTAGATTAAGTTTTATTTATACTTAAAATTTACAAACAATTAATTTTCTATACAAACTTAGTTTAATTTATGTTAAACATATTACTTACATTTTCAATTCCGCCAACTCAAAACAGGTGAACAGGGAAAAGTGAATTCATTTCGCACTTGAATTTTATTCCGAAAAGGGCGAAATGGTTTCGAACGCAGGAATTATCAGCTTTAGACATTCGTAATCACGTGAAGGCGAAAAATGAAATTATTTCACGTGAAATATCATTCGTGATATGGGTGATTATCTCTATGTTGTGCGATTCAAAATTATTTGTTGTGCCACATACGACTAAGGCCCGTTTTCTCAATGTCCGGTTGCGTAACTGTCCTTAGTTTAGTCAAGAATGAGTTTCTCAATGTCCGGTGAGGGTAAAATGAGACATTAATTAAACTGACTCCTGAGGGCCGGTTAATATTTATTAGCCGGTTAAGTGCCGATATAAATATCCCAAAAATCATCGTTAGGCAAACAACTGACTCAAGCTGAGACATGCATTGTATATATTTTATTAGTAAAGCAAAATGGCATCGCATAAGCGCATTTTTTACATTCAAGCAATGGAATTAGAATTGGGAGAAATGGAGCAACAAGTGAACAATAATAGAGATAGGGTGAATTAATTCACTGCATTGGATGAAGTAAATTTGGTTCAACGATTTAGCTTGAAAAAATCAACATGCAAAATGATTCTTGCCAATATACGAGCACTGAACTAAGCGGACACTTTCTGCCACGCTTCTCATTTTGCTTCTAAGACACAGCATCGCTCCTTTTGTTTACCAAAATGTTACTATTTGCCTCCACAAGGTCAACAAGTATATGCTCTTCAGAGACAGAAAAGTTTTTACCTCGCTGCCGCTTACGGTTTCAGTCGGGCTCATTAAAGGCAATTTATTTTCCATTTTAAATTAAATTTAAGTTTTCAAGTGGCAAAAGAATAAGAATTTGGCAGTCACAACACAAAAAAATACAATGCAAAACAGCTGATTTGCTCGTAAGGTCTGGCAGCACCATTAATGCGATAGTATCTTTACGTAACAGGTTAACTTTGCATTGAAAAGTTCAAATCCGTTAAACACTGTTTAAGACGAGCATTTAACTTTAACAGAGTTTAACTTACTGCGAGAAAACTAAACAAAAAATTCATATTGATAAACCTATTCTACTTTGAGGTATGCATGTAGCCTTGAAAAGCGGTGTACCCGCTTAGGTACAATGTCAAAAACATGTATGAACATATGTTTGTAAATCCAAAAATTGTATCTATCGATTAGAATGGCTATTTCCACTTCGTCGTTTTATGGAAAGAGATATAAACAACTTTCGCAGACCTTAGCTAAAGTTGCAGATTATGATGAGGCAGATGACGTCGATATCGTTATTATTCTTCCAGATTTCGACGTGAACACTGACGAAGAGGATTTTGTTGAGGATAATATAAATGAAATTTACCTTCCTGACGACGTTCCAGGATGCGTTGAAGTATGCAACAATAGCATAAATTTCGACATCGAAGACGAAATACCGCTTACCCAGCTACAAAGCGTAGGTACTGTAGTCTACACATATCGAGAGTACACCAGTGTACTTTAAATATATTGAACAGCAAAATTTTGTTGTTGTCAAGGGCTTATTCAGGGGGAAGCTTATGGGGCAGCTGCCCTAACCTACTGTCGGCGATGATTTTTTATGCGTTGGTACATTCTCATAAAAAATAAAATAAATTTTATTTAAATACAAAAAATATATATATATTTTTTTTTTTGCGGTGTAGAAAAGTGTAAGTCAGGGCATACAAAAAAACACAGGGCAGAACAGTTTAGTGTGAAAAAGTGCAGCTATCGAACACTTTTTTGTGAACTAGTGTACACTAGGGCAACCCAAGAACGATGATCAGATCAGTTGAGATTTGAATTGTATATTGCATGCAGACATTGTAGTGGATTTGAATGTTAAATGTGAATTAATTGATTGAAAATGCGTTGTGCAGTTTTAAGATGAAACAATTATAACAAATTGTTCTTAAAATTGTTTTGGCTATTAATTAAATATATGTTTAACTAGTAAGTGGCCCGCTCACTTCGCTGCGCGGATAGTTTATATACATTTTAGCAATAGAAGATAGATACAAAATAAATAAATTAGAAAATATTTCACAAAATATTAAAGCAAAGTATTTAATATTCTCTTTTCCACGCCATTTTTTATTGTGGTTTCCCAAGTAGGCCTTATCCACTTGTTGAATTTAATTTGCAATTATTAACAACTTTTAAGAGCTTCTTTATAAACGACATTGCTTGTTTTTCCGTCAGGTGCTAATACAAATAAACTTTTTGGTGAACTGACTCTTGAGCAGGCTACACAGTATTGGCCATAAGAGAAACAATCGTGTCTTAAGTCTAGTCCGGCTAATTTAAGAATTTTGTTTTGTGATTTATTAATTGTTAAGGCAAAGCAAACTTTTAAAGAAAATTGCAATATTTTAAATTGAATTGGCAATTCAGAATCAGAAGGTATTAATGGAATTCTCGGTATAAAAACCGTTTCCCCTATGCCATTGCCAGAAAAGATAATTGCTTCGACAACATTCTTATGAAGGACTTTAACTTGCAATCTTGTACCATTGCACAGTTTTGGCCAACAAGAATGGAACTTATATAGAGTCTTCATGAGGCCAAATTCTGACTGCCAGTTGGAATAGGCAATCGTGGCGACACCTCTCTCACAAAGCGCTGCTGCTGCTTTTTTCTCTGCCAGCGCATTTCATGCCTGAGTAGATCAAGTCATTCAGCTTGGCGACTGTTATACGCTTTTTCCCTCATAGCACAGCCAGCCAGCCATGCTCTGAGTATTTTGCTTGTATAAACATATGAGCGTGTCTACGTCACACGTATTATCATTTTTTTTTAATCATTTTTGCGACGTTGCCTTAGTGAAGCTATGCATTTTACCCACATTCATATATACCTATATATGTTTGCTGTTTTGCTAGGATTTCTACTGAATTTTGTTATTTTGTTTGGGCTGGCTAGTGTTAGTGTGTTAGTGGTTTTGTATTTCTACATGACATATGTAATTGTATGCGTAGCATTTGCCATGGCATTCATTGACCTTTCTCTACTTATTATCAGTTCAATTTGGTGCAGAATTTGTATTTTGCCTACAAAAACCTAAAAAGCAAACTTCCCAGGCAGCCAAATATCATATTTTGTGCTGATCGACCATTTGCAGTATCAGGCAAACAGCAATAGAAACAAGCGTCTAGTAAAATTTTCTTGCCGATCAGCAGCAAAATGTAAAATAGACACTAAGTCTAGGTTTTTGGTGAACATTGGCGATAAGCAGCAAAATGATATGAGTGTATGCAGCAAAATGTACATACATATATGACTATGTGAATGTATGTGAAAAATTGGCCGACCCTTTATTTTAGTTCTTAGTTTATTTTTTATTATCTTTTTATTATCTTTATTTTCTTATATTCCGAGTTTTCGGCAAATGAAATCGACATATGCACAACTAAATACACTTTCGCAGTTTGTGCGCATCGCTGCATAAGCGTATGGTAGTTGCGATGGCAAAATTGCTGAAAATGGTCATAGAGCTGAAAACATGAAAGAGTATATATGACCAGCAATGCAAAACTGATATTCGGCTGCTTATTTTACTAGACGCTTGTTTATTTTGCTGTTTGCCTGATACTGCAAATGGTCGATCAGCACAAAATATGATATTTGGCTGCCTGGGAAGTTTGCTTTTTAGGTTTTTGTAGGCAAAATACAAATTCTGCACCAAATTGAATTGATAATAAGTAGAGAAAGGTCAATGAATGCCATGGCAAATGCTACGCATACAATTACATATGTCATGTAGAAATACAAAACCACTAACACACTAACACTAGCCAGCCCAAACAAAATAACAAAAATCAGTAGAAATCCTAGCAAAACAGCAAACATATATAGATATATATGAATGTGGGTAAAATGCATAGCTTCACTAAGGCAACGTCGCAAAAATGATTTAAAAAAAATGATAATACGTGTGACGTAGACACGCTCATATGTTTATACAAGCAAAATACTCAGAGCATGACTGGCTGGCTGTGCTATGAGGGAAAAAGCGTATAACAGTCGCCAAGCTGAATGACTTGATATACTCAGGCATGAAATGCGCTGGCAGAGAAAAAAGCAGCAGCAGCGCTTTGTGAGAGAGGTGTCGCCACGATTGCCTATTCCAACTGGCAGTCAGAATTTGGCCTCATGAAGACTCTATATAAGTTCCATTCTTGTTGGTTTTGGCGGTTTCAAGTTGCGAATCAACATTACAGGTGAACCAATTTTTAAAGTTAATTTATGTTGAGGCAGGCCAGCCGGATTTAATGAATTAAGAAACTCGACGGGGTAATGAACTGCATCTTCGATTTCAGTCACAGAATCAATTTATATGTCATTTGTCACATTGAAATGATTTTAATAAAAACTCGTTTATTTGCAATGCATTGTCATTTCTCGCAGTCAAAATAACACGTTCCGAAAACCATTCGATTGATTTTTGAGAGATATTTGTAATATCCGGAAATATTTTTAGAGTTAGTTCTTCAATACTTTTTACAACATGACACAAAGTTGATAGTACAGTTATTTTGCCATCATGGGTTGGAAATAATCCATTTCCTATTTGAAGAAGCATTTCTGCAAATTCACCAGCTAGGCTATCACCTTTTAAGTGCACTCGCATATTTTTCGTTAATGCAATTTTCTGTATTTTGGGCCACAAAATTGAAGACTTTAAGCACGCATTTATTTTATCTGCTCTTGTTCGTCTGGGGATCACTGGAAGGGTTTGTCGAAAATCACCAGCTAAGAGAACAGTTATGCCACCCATTAGGTATTCACTATCTCGAATGTATTTCAAAGATCGATCTGGATCTTCAAAATCCCCTTTATGGGCCATAGTACACTCATCCTAAACAATAAGCTTGCAATCTTTGAGAACAGCAGCAATATTAGATTGCGTTGAAATTGAGCAATGTGGTGTTTCTAAATGAATCAATTTAATGGAATCTTAAGTGTAGAATGCGCTGTGCGACCACCATTTAGTAAAGTGGCTGCGATACCGGAAGAGGCAACGGCCAATGCAATTCTTTTACTTTGCCGTACCTTTGCCAATAATAAATTTAAAAGAAACGTTTTACCTGTTCCACCAGGTGCATCTAAAAAATAGATTTCTCCCTTTTCTGCTTCATCGCTATGTAGTATCTTTTCGTATACTTGTTATTGCTCAGCAGTAAAGAGTAGCTCATTATTAACAACAAAACTATCGCAATTTTCATAATTTGTTTCTCTATGATATTCAATATTTAGAACAATTTCCTCGGATCGAATTGGTAGTGGAAGTCCATAGTAAGTCAAGTTTTGACCACCAATAGACAGTACAATATCTTCAATGTATATAAGACATTTATTTAATACATTATTCACAATACTTTCACCAATCTTTCTGTGTTGTGAAAATTGAAAGGCTTTTAAAATATCTTATGAGAAACTCTCTTTATAAGTATTCCAAAGTTTAAGAGCATCCGAAATTTGACAAAATACTTACATTCTTGCAGGCCGTCAGCCGATTGGAGCAACAAGGGGATAAAGCGTACTGACATCACACGTCCATGCATACTGACAATTTGTGTGTACGTTGATGCCGTGCGCTCCGTCCTTGCGGCTCACAATTGGTAGTGCGACTATACTCTCCACGCGAGGGCGGATGGAAGCAGATCCTTGGTACGGTCATGTCTCTGCCAAGGGTGCTGACCAAGTGTAGTCGGGCGAGAGAAGAAAACTCTATAAAATTACCCCAATCCAAGGTGGAACAGCATTGTGCCGAGGGATTCGTGGCCGAGGGGGTGCTCGGTCTCTACTTTGCGAACTCTGGATACCTGCCGACCTCCAGTTTAAATTAGGCTTCCCGCGATACACGGGCTATGTCGCGGGTGACCGTCCTTCCCGTCTACTCGTGGGATTCAAACATGATTTTTCAAATTAACAAAAACAAAAGCCCACCAGCGGCATAAGTGGAAAACGGGCAAGCCAGCCGTCATCCCACTTCGGTGGTCTGCCCAGCACCGCTCCTAGTGCAAGTGGTGTGCAACCAAAGGTTGCCAACTCGGCACCCAGGACGGTAGCGCCAACGGGCAACACCACAAAGTCCGTTGCTCCTGAGGGAGTCAAAGTGTCCTTCCAGGACCGTAGGCGCGCAGCCGATATTCTCGGAAAAAGTCTGTCCGCTCAGCCCGCATCACCGGATGAGATCCGACTAGTGGAGTGGGCCAGAAAAATCATCCCGAATTTCAAGCCAGCCCCCCCGGCGTCCTCTGCCAAGTCCAAGCAGAAACGCCAGCGGTCCGTTGAGGATTCGGCCCCACAAGCAAAGCGGATTAGACCTCCTCCACCTCGTCCGCAGCCGTTGACGAAATCTTTCGCCGAAGCCACCAGGGAGAAGATTGTCATTGGGGTCCTTGACAGGGGCCACAATGAGGGTCATATCCCCAGGAATCGGTGGGGGATTATCGAAAATGAGCTGCAGGACAGGTTCGTCGACCTCATGACAGAATTCATGGCGAACAGGACAGTGGTGGAGCGTCGGCCTGAAGATGTCACTAAGACTTCTTCAGATTAACCTCCACCACTGCAAAGCGGCGGCGGCCGCTCTGCTGCTCCGCATAAGCCAATGTGGAGCAGACGTTGTCCTCATCCAGGAACCTTGGGTCTGTGGTGGCAAGGTGACTGAACTGGGGACCAAAGACTATAAGCTAATAGTAGCCCAAAATAAAGGTAAAATTCGCACCTGCATTCTAGCAAAAAAACACCTAAATATATTTTTGCTCCCTAACTACAGCGATGGAGACAACACAGCTGTCTGCCTGGAGTTGAAGGCTGGGAATGTGAGAGTTAGCTCAACATACTTGGCCCATGACCACCAAGGGCCATTCCCACATCCACTCCTGCAAGGGTTGGTGACCGACAGCGAAACCACGCACACCGACCTCATAATTGGGTGTGACGCCAACGCCCATCATCATCAGTGGGGAAGCACTGACACAAATGAACGGGGTGAGTTGCTTTTTAACTACATTCTGTCCACTAACCTCATGATTTGTAATACGGGCAACGACCCAACCTTCATCACAAAGAACAGGGAAGAAGTACTAGATATTACGCTAGTCTCAACCTCCCTCTGTAGCAAACTAACAAGATGGAGAGTGCTAGACGAGCACTCCTTCTCAGACCATAGATATATCGAAATAGTCTTTTCGTTCGACGTACCCAAGCCCAAATGGCACCAGAATGTTAGACGTACAAACTGGTCCACTTTCAAAAATCACTTAAACACTCTCGTCCCTGAGTTCCCCCCACTGGGAAACCCCACTACTGAAACCACAGACCTACTTATAAAAAAGCTTACGGAGGCATGCGAGTCCGCCCTAAACGAGTCGTGCCCCCGTAGCAAACCCAGAGGTAAGACTAAGCTACCATGGTGGTCTCCCCAACTGGGTGAGCTGCGTAAGACATCACGCAAGCTTTTTAATAAAGCTAGGTCTCTCGGAGATGCCCAGTCATGGAGTCTCTACAAAACCAGCCTCGCCTCCTAAAAAAAGGCACTCAGACAAGCTAAACGCTCCTCATGGCAGACATTCTGCTCTAATATCGAAAGTACCACAGAGGCCGCAAGGCTCAGAAAAGTTCTTTCTCAAACCACCCCATCGGTACGTTTTCTCAAAAAACCAGATGGCTCATGGACTTCGTCCAGCTCTGAGTCCTTAGAACTCTTGATGGAAACTCATTTTCCGGGCTGCTCAGCAGTAGCAATCCCACAGACAAACACAGGGGTTCATATGGATAGACCTTCCACAAACTTCCTGACTAAAGAATTAATCTCATGGGCTATCAACAGCTTCATGCCCATCAAATCCCCAGGGCCAGACGGCATCTTTCCAGCCCAACTGCAGCATGCAGGTGAGACTGCCTTAAACTGGCTCCTACAAATTTTCACTGGAGTCTGGACGACGGGACTCATCCCAACGCCCTGGCTTGAATCCAAAGTCGTCTTCATTCCAAAGGCGGGCAAAGCCTCCCACACAATTCCCAAGGACTTTCGTCCAATAAGCCTAACATCCTTTCTACTCAAGACCTTTGAAAGGGTGCTGGGCCTTCACTTAAGGAATTCGATACCGACACATCAATTCTCCCGTGCGCAACATGCGTATCAAAAAGGCAAATCCACGGAAACAGCACTTCATGCTGTAATCTCCACAGTGGAAAAATCGCTTCACCAGAAGGATTATTCTCTAGTCGCCTTCCTTGACATAGAGGGTGCTTTCAACAACGTCAACCCAGAGGCAATCACAGAGGCGCTAACGGGTTTGGGTGTCGGGCACCGTGCTGTGCATCTGATCGATCAACTGCTAAGACGCAGGATCGTCAGGTCAACTCTCGGTTCCACGACAATCTCCAGGTCCGTCTGCAGAGGCACCCCTCAAGGTGGAGTTCTCTCTCCTCTCCTTTGGAACGTGGCAGTAAATTCTCTGCTGCGCTCCATTGAGGGAGGTGGCTGCAGGGTGATTGCCTATGCGGATGACGTTGCGATTGTCTTCTCGGGAAAATTCCCCCAAATCCTGTGCGAACGCATGACCGTAGTGCTTCGCACTCTGTCCACTTGGGCAAAGAAAAACGGACTCGGACTGAACCCAGCGAAGACTGATCTTGTCCTCTTTACTAGGAAATATGAAATCCCGAATCTTAGGCCGCCCACCCTTGACGGGGTGGAACTAACCTTCAGCAAATCAGCCAAATACTTAGGGCTCACTTTAGACAGCAAACTGGACTGGAATCTTAACACCGAAGAGCGTGTTAGGAAAGCCCTAGTTGCTCTTTACACGTGCAGAAAGTCGATCGGACTGAAATGGGGCATGGCCCCCCACATAACTCTGTGGCTGTACACGGCCATCATTCGGCCAATCCTACTATACGGAGTATCAGTATGGTGGCCAACACTCTCAAAGAAAAAGTCAGTTCGCTTGCTAGGCAAGGTGCAGCGCGCTGCAGGACTGACCGCCACTGGAGCCCTCAGAACAACCCCTAACGAGGCTCTCGATAATATACTTAATCTTTTGCCTATCGACCAGATGGGCAAACTAGTAGCAACCCTCTCAGCACTTCGCCTGAGAGAAACAAACCAGTGGACCGCACAGACACACGGTCACTCAAGTATTCTCAATGGAAACTCGCTTCTTCCCCCAGCAACTGACTACTGCTGCCCTCAGGAGTTTCTTAATACTTCTTTCCACTCAATTATCCCATCGAGGGAAGAGTGGAGAGAAGGGATACCAGGGCCGACAGACTCAATTAGAATTTTTACGGACGGTTCAAAGCTAGACAACCGGGTAGGGGGAGGTGTCTTCTGCGAAGAACTGTCCATAAATAATTCCTTTAATATACCTGACCATTGCAGTGTTTTCCAGGCAGAAATCACCGCTATACAAGAAGCGCTCAAATCCTTACAAGGAATTGAACGCTCTGCAGCCAAAATCTGCATCTTTTCTGATAGCCAAGCAGCTATCAAATCGCTCAACGCGATATCGTCGAACTCGATATCCGTCACAAACTGCTGCAAATCTCTGCAAGAGATGGCAGAGCAGTTCGATCTCTACCTCATATGGGTGCCCGGTCACAAAGGCATCGTGGGCAATTGTAGGGCGGATGAGCTGGCAAGACATGGTACTACCATGCCTCTCCTCTCGGATAAGGAGGGTTTGGGCATGCCCATGGCCAGCTGTAAACTTAGGGTTCGCGAGCATTTCGAACGCGAAGCAAATAAAAGGTGGCAACACACCACCGGTAGGTGCAATATAGCCAGACAGACATGGCCAACGCGCTGTAAAAAGCGCTCTTCAATTCTAATCCACCTAAATAGATCAGGTTGTGCCTCCGTAGTGAGGGCTGTTACGGGGCACTGGCTAGTGGGATCTCATGCAGTGAGACTACTAGCCCCTTCTAACGATTTCTGCAGAAGCTGTCGGGACGAGGAAGAGGAGGAAACTGTTTCCCATCTTTTCTACGACTGTCCTGCACTCTGCAAAAATAGAAATCGCTTTCTCGATCCTATTTCCTAACAGACCTCTCAGAGATAGCGAACACCACCCCCAAGAGTATTCTCTCCTTTAATCATGCTTCGGGCTGGAACCACGCCCTCTCAAATAGTATCACACACCCTGTTCTCGGGAAGACGGAGTTGTGGACGCAGTCCATCGCAACATCACAATGGGCCAACAATTGGCCTAAGTGAGTGGAAGGGTCTCTCACCTGCCCACTACCGCTCTAACCTAACCTAACCTACATTATTGCAAAAAGTTCACTCAGTTTTGTAGGATTTTGACATATGACAGCATCGGCTATAGTTGAATCCCAGTGCTTATCATCTTCTAGTAATCCTAGAACTTTACACGCCAATTGAAATAATGCACATGCTATACCATTAACGGTTTTTAAATTTAGTCTTAAATAAAAACATTCTGTATTATTGGGATGAATAGTGTAAACTCTTCCCAAAGCTGAATCTCTTTTAACTCCAGGAAAACTTGGCACATCATGCCCCTGTTTTGGGTGTAGTGCTTAATCTGTCAAGTAATTGTTGCGGATTATTGGGGTTAAAATATATCCGTTGACCATTTTCTAAATGAACAGCTAAGTGTGTAATAGTCGGAAAACGTTCATGTATGGGAAATGCAAGGATTCTCCATACCGCGTCTGAGCTACTTATAGAACGGCCACTTTTGTACATATTTATTTCATTACGTTGGTCTTCAAGAGTAAATGATGCTTGATCGCTGCCCGTGTTAACATATTTACAAATGTATTTAATAGACTTTACAGAACTACAATACTCAACATTTATGTTAGCTTCAATTTTTCTCAGTAGTACACAGTTATATGGCACAACCCAACGATTATCTATGCAATTACCATTTATATTAATTGCATTACCACCATCTTCTATCGCTCTTCTACGATATAGAGGGTAACTATCTTTTCCAGTCACAGTTTCTTTAAGTAATTGTCGAGGAAACCTTTTGGTACATTTTCCGTTTCTCATGCATGGCGATTTATTATTAAGCTGCAAGGACCATGAATCATATTTGACTTAATAATGTTAAATAACAAAGGATCCTCATCTGCGTTTGGTATTTCGGCACAGAAAATTTTATCGATTTTATCTGGTGTTATTTTATTTTCTAACCAAAGTAGAATATATATATGTGGTAAGCCCCGCTTTTGCCATTCCACAGAGTACATGAAATATTGCACGCTTCCAAACAAAGTAAAGCTTAAACTTTTTAATGAAAAACTCGAGCTTTAATATCGTGACGATCATGCGGTTTTTGACCCGATAATAAAACACTTTTTATGTCATACCATTGTGGATTGCATGTGAATGTTATGAAAAGATCTGGTCGCCCATAATGGTGAACATATGTCATAGCATCTTGAGTTTTTCATGCATATATCGTGCAGAGCTTGTAAAAGAAGATGGTAAAATTACCATCTGACCAAGTTGAGCTGCGACAACATCTTGTTAGCCTATTGCATCTTGTAGATGTACATAGCTAACTGCTCTGAGTTTCAGTTTTAGCATACATATCAACCAAAAACTGACTAAACATGGAACGACAATAAATTAATTGATTTATCTCAGATTGACGAATCATTATTTTATAGCTGTAAAAGCTTAACGCAGATATCATTTTTTTTGGTTCCTCCTTTTTATACCCTTAACCTATAAAATGGGTAAATAAGGGTATAATGGTTTTGTGCAAAAGTATGTAACAGGCAGAAGGAAGTATCTCCGACCCCATAAAGTGTATATATTCTTGATCAGCATCAACAGCCGAGACGATATATCCATGTCCGTCTGTCCGTCTGTCTGTCCGTCTGTCCGTCTGTATGAACGCGTGGATCTGAAAGACTACAAAAGCTAGACTCTTCAGATTTTGTATTTAAGTTCTCCTATACCATGAGCAGAACAAGTTTGCTTCCAATTATCGATAACTATTCTGGTTTCCGATATACACAAAATATCGATAACAAAAAATATCAAATTTGGAAAATCTAAAAATGAGGGTTGAAGTAATGGGTAATAATAGAACTTTCCTGAAAATTTCGTCCAAATCGGTTGAAAAACACCGGAGATATCGAATTTTATCCCTTGAAGCAAAGTCAGTATACCAAAGTCTTACATAAATATAGTTTATTTATTGCAACTGGGCTCAGGGTATCTTCTAGTCGGGCTCTCCCGACTAGAGCCTTCTTACTTGTTTTCTGTTTTGCCGGTGAATCGACTACGTCTTTTTACAGGATTTTTAACATTTTCAGCTATACTGTATAACTTATACATTTACTTGACGTATCAGAATCTTGAGTTAATACTTCCTCTATAGGAATATAAACATCAAAATGTCCATTCATTAATGGACCGGTAAAATTCAATCTTTTTACAGGATGCATATTATTTCCGAATGCTTGTAATAAATTTCCATTTTGAAAAACTTGGAAATTTACAGCATAAATTTCTGCTGCTGCTTGAAGTTCACATGCAGTACCATAAGTATTTGAATTTGACATATCGCACTCTTATTGTTCAGAAGAGCTATAACACTCTCCATTTAAGTTTTTGCTGAAGCAAGCAAAAGTTTCCCCAGTTGGTTACAACATGTTCAACAATATTTTGGCGTATGGTGCCATGGAAGCCTTGCCTACCAAATAAAAGGTAGGAAATAGATCTAAAAAGACGGGCTCCATCACCAATTATGTTAACAACTGAATGCGGCACCAAAACACCACTATTATCTAAAGTTTCAACAGACATATTTTAATTTGGCTGTGAGTCAATTGACTTCACTGTAAAACGATTGTTACAACGTTCCAGCGTCTATACAAAGTACAGAATTCAATAAAATTGAATATACCTGAATATACCTGGCCCTGCCAGTTCAAGCGCTCCTTTTTATAACGTTGATTTTCAACACTATTCTAAGAACCCAGCAGTTTCCTTCCCAGTGGAAGTTAGCAAGGATCCACATGATTCATAAGTCGGGTAAGCCGGAGGATGACCCTGAGTCATATCGACCGATCAGCCTCTTGCCATCTCTGTCTTAGGTTTGGGAGAGGCTTATTTCTGCACGGCTTGTTAGACTTATGGATAATATGACCATTCTTCCTGACCACCAATTTGGGTTCAGGAGAGGGCGTGGTGCAATTGAACAGGTACACAGAGTGGTTAGCCACATACTCAAGGCATACGATGACAAGAACTATTGCTATGGTATCTTTCTGGATGTCCAGCAGGCGTTCGACCGCGTCTGGATAAGAGGTCTGCTTCAAAAAATAAAAACGCACCTCCCAGCTCCCTATTTCATGCTAATGCATTCATACCTAACGGAACGCAGATTTGAAGTTAAGGTGAGAGCTGCGATATCCTCCACGCGGGCAATGAAGGCGGGCGTTCCGCAAGGCAGCGTACTAGGCCCTTTCCTATACAACCTGTACACGGCGGACATACCCACTCCTGATGATCTTGAAGACCTCCCCTCACCAGGTAGTTTTCTCATTGCCACATTTGCTGACGACGTGGCAGTATTCCACTCTGCCTCTTGCGAGTACGAGGCTGCTGACGGAGCCCAGGAGTATATCCACATCCTTGAGAGCTGGGCACGCAGGTGGAACATCAAGCTCAACGCCTCGAAGAGCCAAGCTGTCAACTTTACACAGAGACGTGAAGAAGCACCGGCAGTCTGGCTTGATGGGTTTGCCTTGCAGCTTGGAAATCATGCTCGATACCTGGGCATCACATTGGACAAAAGGCTCTGTTTTCGCTCTCACTTTGATGGGCTCCTTAAGTTATGTCGGTGTAAGCTGGCTAAAGTTAATTGATGATAAACGCTAATAGCGCTTTCCGCTACGCTGCAAACGGGCGGTGTATAATACTTTGGTTGCTCCGACTTGGAGATATGGCATACAGATTTGGGGCATTGCGTGTCGGACAAGTCGACAACGTATCCAGACACTCCAGAATTTGGCCTTGCGTCGAATAACTGGAGCTGCCTGGTACGTACGAAATTCAACCTTGCACAATGACCTCAGATTGAATACCATAGACAGCCAAGATGAAGCTTATTCCATCAGATACAACGCACGTTTGCAGCGTCACCGAAGCCGGCTGGCTAGAGAGCTTGCGGGGAGAAGAGTCATTAGAAGACTTAAGCGCAGGTCATTTAGAAACCTAACACAATAGCCTAACGATCCGATGGAAGTTAGTCTCATCCGCAAGACCCACAACTACGCCTGAAGTCAAACAGGCTTGCCGAATCAACTAATGAAGATAACTGTGTTGTAATAAAAACTAACTGTGTTTTTGATCCGATACATTAAATTTATATATATATAAAAAAAAAAAAGACAACTATATATATAATGTTGCTTCAATTATAAAGTCGAAAATCGACTTAATTTTCTTGTGTTTAAAAAATAACAAAATAAATTAAAAAACGTTGATCGTTCTTTAAATATTTAAATAATAGCAATTACATTTTATTATAACTTATCATAAAATAAGTATTTTATGTGAACTTATATATATATGTACGTATTTTGAAGGCATGTATATATACATAATACAAAAATCAGAATATTGAAAAACTCACTGATTCAAAAAGTAACTTTCGATGTTATTATTATCCTTAATATAAACAATATTAAAAAATTCACTGAAACGAAAAGTTACTTTCTTTGTTCACATTAAATATGAATGCATAACCAATTCCCTTACCATTGCACTGTGGTTCCGCCAGAGGCCAAAAATCAAAAAAACTGATAACAACGAATAGAAAAAAATTGCATGCAAATTGTCTCTAAAATGTTCAAACTTCTTGATGGCAAACCGGTTTTGTCTGGAAATCTAACGGGACTTTCTAAAAATAGAATGCAAAGCGCGATCATGTGTAAATTTTTGCAGCGCAGCTGTACTTAGCAAGAATTTTTACAAAACAAAATTGCGCTTCAAAGTGGTCAAACGTTTGACTTAGTGATCCGATTTTCATTATTCAAAATGCATTTTGAAGTTGAAGGTATTTACTTTAAATGTATATATTAAGAATTGAATAAATCCAACAAATTTTTTAGTGAAATTATCAAAATCGATTTAATATTTTTTGTGTATTTTGTGAACGTCTTTTTTATGTTTACCTAAAGTTTTAGTTGTGTTCCCCCCCGATTCCCCCATAGATATTATGTTCATTGTATTAATCAGAGTTTTTACTTAATAAAAGTGTTTAAGTCAGCTGCAGAAACTTGCAGATGTGGGTGAAACAATCAATAACCTAACGCATCTTTTTATTTCTTCAAGGTCAAACTTGTCCAGCAGAGCCCCTGTGTTTGTTTTGTGTGTTTGTCTTCGTCTTTACTTGTGGTTTACATTGTGTATAAAAACTTCGTAATTGTTGTTTTTAACTTTTTTTTTCGTTGTTTTCAACTTTTAATTTCATAGGCAACATAAGTCGGTGTGTGTTCGCACGCCTACATATTTTTAATATATGGTGCTCCAAAAAAGGCACACACGCTGGAAAATTACGACAAGTAATTGCTGATGTCCAACAAAATTTGATAAACCACGGCTTTAGAGATGAACTGAATGCGTGTATTCAATCAATTAAGTACATTTGCAAAAAAATTGTTGATTTTGGATGCGTTATAAACGTAAGAAATCTTCTATTTTACAATATGAGTCTGATTGGCTGACTATAACGGAGTCAATTTTATTGAAAAATACAAAAAATGTACCCCAAGAAAATGCGGAAAGTGCTCCACTCGGCCGTAAAAAACAAAATTTTATGGAGTCTTCAACGAGGACTAAGCGTCGGCGTATAGCTCAGCTGGTCGAAATTGATGAGACCGCTGTCTCTGCATTACGAAACGAAAACCAAACCCAAAATGTATTGCCAGCGGATCCCACAGAAGTCATTTCTCTTTTAATGGAGACCGGAATGACCAAACACCAATATTTGTTGATTCGGAATTTTGTAAACAGCAAAATATTATTAGATTTTTTTCCTAGCTATCAATGCATTTTAAGCTCTAAAAAAGATAGATATCCTGACAACATATCTGTAGACGAATCCTACGCAGAAGTCGAACTTCAAAGCTTGTTAAATAACACAGCCTCGAGCATACTTGAGCTTCAATCTAATGTTATTGAAACAATTGCAGATGATTCTGTTGCTCATCTGTTATTAATTGGAAAATGGGGGTTTGATGGAAGTACGGGCCATAGCGAGTACAAGCAAACGTTTTCCAATAATGATGTAGACGACAAAAGTTTATTCGTTACATCTTACGTGCCTCTTCAACTTATTTCAAAAACTGATCAAAAAGTAATTTGGAAAAACCCTCGGCCTTCGTCAACTCGTTATTGCAGGCCTATTCGATTCCAGTTTAAAAAAGAGACGACCGAAGTATCAAAATCAGAGGAGAAGTACTTTAAGGAAAAAATATATTTTCTAATACCTACAGAACTATGTGTCCAAAAGAGAGCATAGCTTACAATTAACTATGGTAGATGGAAAAGTTTGTAACGCTTTAAGTGAATCGCACTCCACTAAATGTTATATTTGCGAAGCAAAGCCAACGGAGATGAACAATTTGAATGAATGTTTGGACAAAAAGGTATCAACAAAATATTTCGAGTTTGGCTTATCTCCACTGCATGCAAAAATAAGATTCTTTGAATACTTTCTTCACCTTTCTTATAAGTCAGTCATAAAAATGTGGCAGGCCAGAGGGCCCCAACAAAAACAAAAAGTTTAAGAAAGAAAGAGAGAAGTTCAACGGGATTTTCGAGATAAAATGGGCTTAATAGTGGACCAGCCTAGAGATGGTGGCAAAGGAACATCCAACGATGGCAATGTAGCTAGAAAATTTTTTTCGAATCCTCGGTTGTCTGCAGAAATTACAGGCCTTAATGAAAATTTGATTCATCGTTGTTCCACCTTACTGCAAGCTTTGGCATCGGGACACAAAATCAACGTACACAAATTTAATGAATATGCCCTCGATACTTCCAAAGGGTTAATCAAGGAGTATCCCTGGTACTATTTGCCTGCGACGGTTCACAAGGTGCTTATTCACGGATCTGCTATTATAGAGCACGCAATTGTTTCAATTGGAGAGCTCTCGGAGGAAGCTGCAGAGGCGAACAACAAAGAAATAAAGAAATGCAGACTAAATCATACCCGCAAAATGTCACGAATACTTACAAATACAGACATTTTGAATTATTTGCTTTTACGGTCCGACCCATATATTACTGGCAGAGAAATATTGAAAAAATTGACAATTTAAAATTATTTCCCTCAGTTAATAGGTTGCTTGAGGAGACATCCTAAAATTTTTGTATAATTTTGAAGTTACAACCATTGTAAATTTTGTTTTGTACTTAAATGGCTCATAAATTGTTATTGTTTAATTATTTGTTAAATTTCATTGTTTGGGGTTCATTGGTTGGCGGATTTTTTCAACTACAAACACTATTTACGAAGCTTGGTAAAACTTTCAGCCCTCTAATGCCATTAAAAGCATTTTTGGCCGCGCTTCCATACAAGCGGAACCACTGTGCATTGTATGTAAAAACATAATGTTGAAAAGAGCACTACAGTTATTCCTCTAAGCAGTAGATCCCGAGCTCATACATACAACGCTTGCACTTAAGAGCTAGGTATGGGTGGTGCAAATTAGGCAATGCAAATCCTTAAACAGCAGCCTCTTAGTTATGGTTAGCTTAGCTTAGTGAGTGCGGAGGAGAAAGGGATATTAGGATTTATGTTTGTTAATAAAATAGAGAGAGAACGTAAATAAGCAACAACAAAGGAGCATGATCGGAGCGAGATTTCAAATTATCTGATTATCATAAGAGCAACACGCGCGAGTTATGTATGATCCCACCAGTAAGAATGTTGAAAATAAGAACATAAGTATGAAAGTGCAACAGTAATTGAACTCTTTAAATTCCTAATAAGTCATAAGTCCAAGCAGAACAATAACAGGAAATGCAAGCATTGCATAGTTGGCAATAACAGGAAATGTACCTGCACACGCCAATGAGTAGGTCAATAGCCAGACATTTGTATCAGCAAGTATATTAAGATAGAATTAAGCTTTCATGTAAACCAATTTAAATAAAGAAGTTCAGTTTGATTCTCACCGCAAAAAGTAACAGTCGTGTTTCTTTTTGTGAAGTGAATTTATTTTTTATTGAACCGCGATTAACATTATAAATTTGGCGCATCCGGTAGGATCCTTGTAAATATAAGGGTCCAGTGATCGAACTTATAAATAAAATTTGATACTGACGCGGATAATCTAAAAAATAAAGTGATAAGTGCATATTCACGAACAAAAGTCGTACTACAAGTCAGTCGACATAGTGTGTGAAAAACATTACTAGAATCAACCATCGATTCTAAAGTGCATAAATCAAAAACAGAGAACAACTCAAAAGCTGGCTAAACGTAAACAGAGAAGATCCAGGCAGTACGACGAAACTAGGATGTCTCAAGAAAATGCGCGTATGCCACAAGCGGACTTGTTGGAGCAACTGGCCATTCGGGAAAGGCAGCTGGAACAATTGCAGCAAGCCTATACCCAATTGCAAGGCACCAGTACCAACATGGTCAATAAAGAACGATTGTTCAAGAACATCAATCACCTGGCGACGTGCACAGGAACGGGAGATTTTTCCATCAACTCGTTCTTCAGCAACGTGGAGTATCTTTTACAAGGAGTAGAAGACCCCCAACTGAGAGAGGCAAGAGAGAGGCAACCAGGACAATATTCTACAGGACCATTCAAGGACAAGCAAAGGATGTGATCATCAACATCCCAGAACCAGATAATTGGGAGCTTATAAAGGCAACATTAAAGCTAAGATGTCGACCGGAAACGGAGCCGCACCGCATATACAGGAGGATTTGCGATTTAAAAGTCAACTCGGTAAGCGAACTTGCCGTAGAAATGCAAAACATTAAATATAAGACAGATGAACTAATTGTATATCATAAGAACGATAATTTTATAGATTTAAGTAATGTCAAGAGTTTATTAGTAAACGCAACTAAAGAAATGACAAAAGGCACATTGTTAGCTAAAATATATGAAGAAAAAGACCTAAGTGTTATATTAAAAAAAAAAATGATGTTACGTAGATACGAAAACAGTTGTATCAGATTTCAATATAGAAAAAATAAGCCCATCAGAAATAACACAGAGGCAGGGCCAAGTAACAAACACCAAGGTAATAATAACCCGAACAATCCCCAACAAAATAACAGAAATTATCAGAATAATAAAAACCCATATAATCAACAACAAAACTATAAAAATAACTATCAACAATATGAGCAACAACCAAACCAGCAACTAAACACAACTCAGAATGCGAATCAATATTATCGAAATCAACAACAGAATTATAGAAAGAACAACACGGGGCAATTCCGACAAAATAGCAATCAAAAAAATATAAGATCTAACCATTCAGGGCAAAGCCGACAATACCAAAATTATCAGCAAACAGGTTCACAACAAGCCAGACAAAATAGGTCAGGGAACCCAGAGCCTATGGAAGTAGATAATATAGAATCAGAGCAAAGCAAGAATAACCAACAATACCGTAACGAAACTAACGATAATGATCAACATAACCAAAACGACGATAGACCAAACGATCAAACGGAAGACTACTATGAACAGGCTGAGGTTAACCTTTCCGTTTTTTTTACGAAGCAGCCTCGGAATGCCTACCACTAATGACATTAAACATTGACGGACAGAAACGTATAGCACTAATAGATACAGGTGCCACCCTGAGTTTGGTGAACAACCAAATTGACGGGTATAAGAAAATGAGACTAAACAGACCCATACTATACAGTACAATAAACGGCAAAGACACAATAGAATACGAAGTTCATACAACAGCACCTACAGAATTCAATTTACCAAGTAATGCAACAGTACGCTGGAAATAAGCTCCATTAAAAGGAAGAAAATATAATTTAACTATAGGAATAGATCTATTGAATTTTTTAAACGCATTTATAAACATAGAAAAAACATTTTAAATTTAATCATAGAGAAAATCATATAATAAATAACTCATATCAATTTGACGAAATTTGTACATTAGAAACTAACGAAGGAAAATTCGACAGCTTGCAACTAGGACACTTAAACGCAGAAGAATTAAGAGATGTTAAATAAATAGTCGAACGATACAGTAAATTATTTTTCAAAAAAAGAGAACAGCTAACTAGCACAACATAAATAGAACATGAAATACGAACGACGACAGAGGAACAACTTAATTCAAAATTATATAGATACCCACCTCAACATGAGGAGGAGGTTAGAAGACAAATAAAAGAGATGGAAGAACAGGGAATAATTAGAAAAAGTAACTCAAGATATTCGAGTCCATTAATAGTTATACAAAAGAAACTCGATAATTCGGGAAAGAAAAAGTTTCGAATAGTGGTAGACTATATAAAATTGAACGAAATAACCATTGAAGACAAATTCCCCATGCCTAACATTGAATCAATCCTTGACAAACTCGGAAGAGCACAATATTTCACGACACTAGATTTAGCCAAGGGCTATCACCAAATATAAGTAAGGGAGGAAAATAAAAAGAAAACGGCATCCGTAACGCCACATGGGCTAAAGGAATTCATAAGAATACCTTTTGGGTTAAAAAATGCACCCGCAACATTGCAAAGGCTTATGATCGACATTTTAAGAGATCACATTAATAAACAAGTGGAAACGTTGCAGTCGGACGCAACCGACTGCGGCATACTCGATACCAGTATTAAAACAGGTAAAAAGAGGCCTGATTGCATACGGGTACGGATGGGTCAGAGGTGTACGCTGCCTTAAAGATTCTCCGATGCAGATGGGGATGCCACCAACTATCTTCCTTCCAAATTTGGTGTATCTAGCGCAAATTTGTAAGAGCTGTGGAAAGGGGGGCTGGGGGCGGTATGGGTGGGTGTGGCATCCAAATTTTCGATGCAGATCTTTGTGAAATGTCAATTGCTATCATCATACCAAATTTGGTGACTCTAGCTCAAAGTTTGTAAAAAGTAAGAAGAGGGGGGCGGTATTGGTGGGCGTGGCATCCAAAGTTTTAATGCAGATCTTTGTGGAATGTCAATTGCTATCTTCATACCATATTTGGTGACTCTAGCTCGAAAATTGTTAAAAGTGGGGAAAGGGGGCTGGGGACGGTATGGGTGGGCGTGGCATCCAAAAATTCGATGCAGATCTTTCTTTATACCAAATTTGGTGACTGTAGCTCGAAAATTTTTAAAGGTGGGGAAAGGGCGGCTGGGGGCGATATGGGTGGGTGTGGTATCCAAAGTTTTGCTGCAGATCTTTGTGCAATGTCAATTGCTATGTTCATACCGAATTTGGTGACTCTAGCTCGAAAATTGTAAAAAGTGGCGAAAGGGGGGCTGGGGCGGTATGGGTGGGCGTGGCATCCAAATTTGTGATGCAGATCTTTGTGGAATGTCAATTGCTATCTTCATACCAAATTTGGTGACTCTAGCTCGAAAATTGTAAAAAGTGAGAAAAAGGGGGCTGGGGGCGGAATGCGTGGGCGTGGCATCCACATTTTTGATGCAGTTTTTGGGGGGTCATCACCTACATATCTTGGCACCAAATTTGGTGGCTATAGCTCAAAAACTGTGGGAGATATAGGCTTTTTTGACTTTAAAATGCGGGGGGGCTGGGGGCGGAATGGGTAGGCGGGGCTCCAAAATTTTTGATGCAGTTTTGTGGGGGTTGCTAGTAGCTATCTTCTTACTAAATTTGGTAGTTCTAGCTGTAAGGATGTGCGAAATATGTGGATTTATCGGTTTTGAGTTATCGAATTTATCGAATTGCCAGCCCCCCAGTTATCGTAGAACCCCCATCTTGACACTTTAATTTACTATCCCATAGTTAAAGAGAATTGGAAAGTTTCAAGTCTCTAGCTTGAAGGGTGTGGAAAAAAGTTGCGTTCATACAGACGGACAGACACCATGACGGACATTGCACAAAACCAATATACTCTTTAACTTCGGTATCGAGTATAAAAATGTGTTGTATATCTAGATGATATACTTATTTTCAGCACATCGCTACAAGAACATATGCAAGCTATAAAAGAAATATTTGAAATTTGAAAATTCAGATCGACAAGTGTAATTTCATGAGGCGAGAGGGTACAAAACCAAATCCCAATAAAATAGCCATCATAGAAAAACTAATGTTACCGAAAACAGAAAAACAAATACTAAGATTCCTAGGCATTACGGGATATTATAGAAAGTTTATCAAAGACTACGCTAAGGTAGCACCATCAATTACTAAATACCTTAGAAAAGACGCAAAGGTTAATGCTAAAGACCCAACTTATATAAAAGCATTCGAGAAATTAAAAAATCTCATTAGCTCACACCCCATATTGAAATACCCTAACTTTGAAAAAAACTTCACGTTGACAACCGATGCATCGAATTACGCTATTGGAGCGGTCTTGTCCCAAGAAGGACACCCAATTTGTTATGCATCTAGAACGTTAAATAGGCATGAGCAAACAAGTAGGAAGGCTTAAGTCGGGAGAGCCCGACTAGAAGATACCCTGAACCCAGTTGCAAAAAATAAATTAACTTTATAATTGACTTAGGTATAGTGACTTAGCTTCAATCGATTAAACTCGATATATCCGGTGTATCTTAACCGATTTGGACGAAATTTTCAGAAATGTTCTATTGTTACCCATTACGTCAACCCTCATTTTTACATTTTCCAAATTCGATATTTTATTTTTATCGATATTATGTGTATATCGGAAACCAGAATAGTTATCGATAATTTGAAGCAAACTTGTTCTCCTTATGGTATAGGAGAACTTAAATACAAAATCTGAAGTCTCTAGCTCTTGTAGTCTCTGAGATCCACGCGTTCATACAGACAGACAGACGGACAGACGGACGGACAGACGGACATGGCTATATCGTCTCGGCTGTTGATGCTGATCAAGAATATATATACTTTATGGGGTCGGATATGCTTCCTTCTGCCTGTTACATACTTTTGCACAAAACCATTATACCCTTATTTACCCATTTTATGGGTTAAGGGTATAATTACTCTGCAATAGATAAAGAATTTTTGGCAATACTGTGGAGTGTAACTTATTTTAGACCTTAGCTCTATGATAGAAAATTTAAAATTCTAACAGACCACCAACCTATAAAATTTTTACATTCAAAATATAAAGGGAAAGACATTTCACCCAGACATCAAAGATGGTTACTTAAATTAGGGGAATACCAGTTTACAATAGATTATTTAAAAGGAAAAGAAAACAAAGTAGCCGATTTCTTAAGCAGATTAGAAGAAGACGATTATTCAGGAAATAATAAAGATGAGGAACAATACGATACAAACGGCAACATATCGGACATAAATATGATAGCAAATATAGAAGACGAAGAATATAACATGTCAGTAGAAACAGTGCATTCAGCAGAAGAAAATTTACAGGATCATTTTCCAATAAAAGAAGAAATAGTAAACAAATATCAGACGCAGATTATAATCAGTAATTCAAAAACAGAAGAGTATAAAACAATTCATGTGGTTTTCCAACTATGGAAGAAATTTTCCTTAGATACATAAAAAAAAGGAAAAATAGGTATTTACTCAGAATTGTCTTATCACAAGTATAATAAAGTGCAGGAAAAATTAATCAAGTTATATTCGAACGACAATCAGTTAGAATTCGTCAAATGCACGCTTAGGGCGCAAGATATAGAATATGAAACAGAAGCAGTAAAACAGATATCGTTGTACCACATACGAGAAAGTATGCACTCAGGTATTCAAGAAACATATAATCAAATTAAAGAAAAAATTTACTACCCAAAATTATTAGAGTTAATACAGATTGTTATCAATCAATGTGAGTTTTGCAAAGAAATCAAGTACGATAGAAATCCAATACAAAACAAATTCGTTAAAACAGAAACGCCAGAAGACAAAAATGAAGTTATCCATATAGATAAGGGAGAAGCCCTAATAGTGAACACCCCTAAGGTTTTTGGGATATTAAATTGTCAGAAATCAACGTAAAGCTTAGCTGTTGGTATCGTAGGAAAGCTAGTTCAATTGCCCATCGATCAGTGTAAGGCATTATACACATTTCATTCGTTTTTTTTAAAGATATATAGGATTTAATGAAAAAAGTCAAAATCACGATTTTCGAAACAGTGCCCCTGTAGTAGTCACTCCCCTTAATCTTGTCAAAATAGAGCCAATAAAATGAAATAAAATGCCAAATCATTGTTTTTATTTATGCTTTTGTATTTTATGCAATCAAACACTCAAAAACAACCGAATTCAATAATTTATTAAAATTTATTACTCGTAAAAAACAGTATCGCCAGCGATGCAGCGATGTATCGATTAAAGTATCGATTTATGCATCGCACGCTCAACATCGCACACACAAGAACAATAAATTTTTAGATTGCCCAGAAACTTGTTTATGTTGTGCGCAGATGACGTCACAATGCATGTGTTGAATATTTGCCTTGGTAATATGCATCATATGTGACGTCATCTGCGCAATGCGTTATCTGTCTTAATTGTGTCATGTTGCTATTAAAAAGGGCGCAAACTTTTAAGCAAATCTACAAAAAATTAAGTCAAGTTTTATGCCAACTCATAATAAATTCATTTTATTAATTTTTCTTCATTTTTCTTAATAAAACTTTTTCTTACTCTTCTTGCAAATCATAACAAATTCATTTAACATTGTTTTAACTAAATAATAATAAAATTTTCTATTCTTCTTAAGTCAACACGCATCTGTTCCTTGTGTGAATTTGACACAATTTTGAAATTCGGCTTTTGCGGCTTTTCTACTTATCAAATGTGAATTTTGGTTCACTGAACAAATTTTGAAGAATTTTCACATATTTTGAAATTATGATTTTCTGATTAAGAGCAACGCGAGAGACGCAAAGTGATACGATAGTCGATACAAATATCGATAAGTGTTAAAGTGTATCACATCGTATGTGACCAGAACACGCAGAAACATAATTTTACATTTATTAATGTTAAACCCAAAATATTGAACAGAAAAAATTTTGGATTACAGATTATGAAAGGGCAAGAAAAAACGATTAAGAAAATTATTTATTTCCCTTTGCTGAAACTTGAAATAATACAATTCCAACGCGTTGAAAAGTTACAAAGCTTACGTCGAAATATCGGTATTTTAATTTTAGTCTCTGGTGAATCCAAAACTTAGTATAAACACCAGTAGACTACATAAAAAGCAAGCCGGCACTAAGAGCTATCAATCACAGTGATTAGACCCCGCTAGCATCAAAACTCGCCAAAATATTCCGGTTGACCTATTTAGGGGCTATGACCGTCACTAGGGCTTCTCCCTTACATATGTAATAAAGAATACACATTTCTTAAGCGTTGTAGATAAATTTTCCAAATTCGCAGCAGCATATCCATTAAATGACAGGAATCATTCGACTATAGTAGAACAGTTAGAAGAACATTTTACGAAAATAGGAAGACCAAATAAAATTGTAGCTGACAATGAATTTAGTTCACTAAGAATTAAAGAACTATTAATCGAAGAAAAAATTGAACTACATTTGACAAAACCGAATAGCCACACAGGTAATGCTGATGTGGAAAGATTTCATAATTCATTAGCAGAAAAGTTTAGAATAATTTATAAAACAGAAGCAGGAAAAATGTCCATAAAACAGATTTTGCAAGGAGCAGTTAGAAATTATAACGACAGATATCACACAGCTATCAAGTGTACACCTAATAAAGCACAAAATAATAAAGTAGAATTGAAACAAGTAAGAAGGCTCTAGTCGGAAGAGCCCGACTAGAAGATACCCTGATCCCAGTTGCAATAAATAAATTAAATTTATGTAAGACTTTGGTATACTGACTTAGCTTCAATCGATTAAGTTCAATATCTCCGGTGTTTCTTAACCGATTTGGACGAAATTTTCAGAAAAGTTCTATCATTACTCATTACGTCAACCATTTTTAGATTTTCCAAATTCGATTTATTTTTGTTATTGATACCATGTGTATATCGGAAACCAGATTAGTTATCGATAATTTGAAGCAAACTTGTTCTGCTCATGGTATAGGAGAACTTATATCCAAAATCTGAAGTCTCTAGCTCTTGTAGTTTCTGAGATCCACGCGTTCATACAGACGGACAGACGGACAGACAGACGGACATGGCTATATCGTCTCGGCTGTTGATGCTGATCAAGAATATATACACTTTATGGGGTCGGAGATACTTCCTTCTGCCTGTTACATACTTTTGCACAAAACCATTATACCCTTATTTACCCATTTTATGGGTTAAGGGTATAAAAAATTAAAGAAAATATAGACAAGTCGAAAGAAAAAATGCTAAAGTTAAGAAACAAAACAAGAGAAAATTATGAAGAGAAACGGGAAGAGGGGTTCATAAAGAATTATAAGAAAGTAGGCACAAGGAGGCACCAAAATTTAAAAAATCGAAACTACAAAATATTGACCCGGTTAATATTAAAAGACCGTATAAATTTACAGAAAACGCTACTGACGACAGTAAGAATACTGATGACAATGACGACGATATCGGGAGCATTGATAACAACAAATACTTGACGAAGACGGGTATGCTCAAATACCAATGAAACAACAGGAAATAGTTACAGCGACGGACATAATAGTCCATCTAATAAATCTAAAAGACATTGAAATTATTTTAAACGAAATGAAAAAGAATATAGAATTAATAAATAGCGACAATAAACACATATTACAAACACAAATAACAGACGCAAGAACTAAACGTAAAAAGAGAGGATTGTTTAACATAGGAGGTAGCGCAGCAAAATGGCTGTTCGGGACAATGGACGAAGAAGACAGAAAAACAATAGAAACACATTTGACGACTTTCAAAGACAAAGTACAAGAGACAGACGACTCTTTAACTAAACAAATTTACATAAATACATACTTTAACGAGACGATTAAATGCACAGAACAGATAATAAAGTCAGACAGAATTGAAATTGAAAACCAACTAAATGCAATAGGTAAATATGAGAATAGCAGATATCAAGAAAACTTGTATTTTGACCAACAAATAAAAATTCAAATGATAACACATAAAATAGAACATTTACAAGACAATGTTGTTGCAGCTAGGTATAACTTATTACACCCAAACATACTAACAAATAATGAAATAACAAAATATAAAATTAACTTCAACAAACTAAATAATATCAAATTAGCAACAGTAATTTTATAAAAATGACTTCTTATTATTTGCAATAGAAAAACCAAAAAATTTTGTAACAATGAAAATTCTGCAAATAATTCCTGTTGCAGCAACTAGTGGCAACTTAGAACTTGCTCGTACACATATATGTACGGCAAGAAAGCAACGTGGGCTATTAGTCGACTTTGACTTTATTGCGGACGGACAGACAGGTTAAAGAAAATACGTGCGCTCTTTTCATATGATATTTCAGAAGTGATTTTATATTTTCTCTCCGCTCAGCGGTAGAGTGCCAATATTTAACTATGTTAATTACAGAGTTGTATTACATGTGCATACTTAATTAACAGATTTTCAATTGACTTAACATTACGATATTGAAATAATACTAGAATTCATTTAGTTTTTTATCTTAATTGAAATGACTAAACATCGGCCGCGTTGAATGGCCAGAGGGCTTCAAACAAGTTACAAATATTATATACTTCAACAATTGTATACATTTCAATTTAAAAAATCCAAGCTTCATTTGGTAACAAGTTAATCTATATAAAACGGCAGCGGTGCTAGTCGATGGATAGCTCGTTTATACACGCCGTTCTTGGTTCGAACGACTGCGACGCGGACTTTGCTGTCTGCTCCCTTGACGACCTCCTCGATGACCCCGAGCACCCACTGCTGTGGTGGACTGTTGTCTTCGTGGATTATTACGACGTCTCCTATTGCCATGTTGCGCTCCTCTTTGTTCCATCGTTGACGCTGCTGCAGCCCCAGCAGATAGTCGCGTGACCAATCCGCCCAAAAGCGCTGCTTGATGGCTGAGATCAGCTGCCATCTTTTCAAGAACGATAGCCTTTCGTCTGGCATCACCTGATTTGATGCGCATGGCAGCGTTCCCAGCGTTTCGCCTACCAACAGATGGGCTGGCGTTACAGCTTCGCCGTCGTTGGGGTTGGTGCTCAAAGCTATGAGCGGACGAGAATTCAAAATTGCTTCCGCGTCGACCATTACTGTCTCCAGTTCGTCCTGGCGAAGCACGGCGCTGCCAATGGCCTTGAGCATCAGTCCCTTGGCAGATTTGACTGCCGCTTCCCAGAGACCGCCAAAATGCGGTGCTCGGGGGGGTATGAAGGTGAACGTTATGCCGCGCTCGGCAGCATAGGCCGCTATAGCATCCCGATGCGTGTTGATGTTCATTTCTAACTGCGAGATTATTCGCGCAGCACCGACGAAATTCGTTGCATTGTCGCAATATATCTTTGCTGCAACTCCCCGACGTCCAACAAACCTGGATAAACACATAATGAATGAGGTGGAGGTTAAATCAGCTACAAGTTCCATGTGGACAGCCTTAGATGTAAAGCATACAAACTCAGTTATATACATTTTAACAGGTCGTTTTCCACGAATACCTAGCGACACAAGAAATGGTCCAAAAAAATCCACGCCGCTGATTTTAAAAGGCCTGTTGCCATGCAGGCGATCAGCGGGCAAATTTCCCATTATTTGTGAGGCGAGAACTGGCTTATACCGAAAGCAGTAGACACAACGTCTAACTATTGCGTTGCATTCTTGGCGAGCGTTGATCAACCACACTTGCTGGCGGAGAATGCTCAGTAAAACGCGAGGATTGGCATGACAGTTCGAACGATGCAAGTAGTTTAGATATGTTTCGATAAACCGATTGCCTTTCGGCATAAGTAAGGGAAACTTTGCATTATGTGGAAGTGGCGCTTTTACCAAAGGACCACCCACTCGTAGCAGCCAAATAACACGCTTTCCATCTTGATGAGGATGTAAAAACGGTGTAAGCTTCTGAAAGGATGGCAGAAGCGTCTTAGAACTTCTTACATTTGCTATTTCCTTTTCAAAAACAGTATGTTGAATAATGTGAATAATAGTGAGGAATGCCCTATTCATCTCTTCAGCGGAAGGTACCAGTGTAGTGTAATTCTTTCCTTTTCCATGGGTAAAACGCAGCATGTAACAGACAATTCGAAGAAGTTTTTGATATGACGATGTCTTGTCGATCAGCTCTAAAATATAATTAGGTGGCGCATCGGCCGCGATTAACACCGTGGCTGAACTACTAAATTCTAACTGCAAGTCATTAGCTGTCAATTTAATGTGCGAATTAATTGGCCAATGCGACTGCGCATTCAACAAGAATTGTGGACCATTGAACCAAATTGATTCTCGGAGCTCGATTGCAGAGCAACCTCGAGATACTATATCTGCTGGGTTGTCTTTAGTGGGAACATGATGCCACGTCGCACCTATGCTCAACTCCTGTATGTCGGCCACACGATTAGCAACAAACGTATTTAACTTTGATGCATGCATTTGCAACCAGTGAAGAACTACTTCTGAATCTGACCAAAGCACGACTTTCTCTATTGGAATTTCGATCAGATCCTTGACATTTGCCCAAAGCTTGGCGAGCAGCTGAGCAGCGCATAGCTCTAAGCGCGGTATCGATTTTGTTTTAAGTGGGGCTACTTTAGATTTTGCTGTTAGTAATCTGACAGACACACTATTTTGATCAGCAATTCTTAAATAAATGCAACACCCAAATGCTCGTGATGAGGCATCAGAAAAGCCGTGAACTTGGCAAGATACATTTGGTGCAATGCCTACATAACGAGGGATTGAAATTGAATTCAGTTCGTCAAAACAATGTACAACGGCATGCAGATAATTTTGCAAGTCGGTGGGTATTGGATCGTCCCAACCGAGGTTTTGAAGCCACAGTTCTTGTAGAAAAATCTTTGCACGAGTAATAAGCGGACATAAAAGCCCTAAAGGGTCATACAGTCGCGATATGAATGAGAGTATCGATCGCTTTGTTGGCTGTACGTCTAATGGCAAATTTTCCATTGTGTATTTAAAGACGTCTTGTGTAGGATGCCAAAGCAATCCGAGCGTCTTTGTCTCTTCGTGCGCAATTGCAATAGTATCATCTTCCATATTGATTTGCTCGCAATTAGAAGACCATTTTGTAAGCGTAAAGCCAAAAGAACTTAGAACAGAAATCAACTCGTTTTTCAACAACCGTAGTTCTTCCAATGAATTTGCACCAGATAGCAAATCGTCTACATAAAAGTCTTTAGCCAACGACTTTGAGGCTAAAGGATGTGTTGTAGCATGCAGATCACTTAAATATTTTAAGCATCTAATGGCTAGAAATGGGGCTGAAGCTGTGCCGTAAGTTACGGTGTTTAAACGGTAAATTTTTAATGATTCTGTAGGCCTTTCCCTCCAGACAATTAACTGAAAGTTACGCTGGGTCTCGTCAATTTCGACTTGACGGTACATCTTAGCTATATCTGCGGTAATTGCAAATGGATGCATTCGAAACCTTAGCAGAATGGAATACAATGTGGGTTGGATGGTAGGACCAACCATTAGAATGTCGTTTAGCGACATTTGCGACGAAGTTTTACTGGAGGCATCGAATACGACTCTCAGTTTTGTAGATGTGCTTTGCGGTCTCAGCACGCATTGATACGGAATAAAATAATGCGGCTCTCTCGGGATTCTGTTCTCAGTGATGCTCATATGATTAAGAGAAATGTACTCTTTCATGAAAGCAATGTACATATCGCAAATCTCTGGTTGCTTACTTAATCTTCTCTCAAGTGCTAAAAAACGTCGCTTGGCGTTTTCATAAGACAATCCCAAACAGTGTGGACTGGTCTTAAAGGGCAATGTCACACTGAGGTGTCCCGAGGGTAAACGAGTAACGTTTTCTGTGAAAGATGTCTCACAAAGCTCTTGTTCTGGGGTATTCAGCTTCAATTGAGCGTTTGGCGTTTCTTCCAGCTCCCAAAATTTTCTAATGAATGTGTCAATGGATAAATTCTCTTCAGAAGTGCTGATGAGAGAAGTCTGCCGCGAACAATTCTCAGAGGTGGATTTGCATTTCCCAGATGCAATCCAGCCAAAGGCGGTGCGCCTGAATTTAGGCGAATCTGCGCTAGTTTTCAACTGTCCGTTTTCGAGCAGTTCAAAGAATGTATCTGCACCAAGCAGCATATCATTCGCTGGGGCTTAAAAACAACGGATCAGCCAACTCGATGTCATTGGGAACGCTTGCATCAATAAGTCTTTCAGGCTGATGCGACGAGATCGACTTTAAGACACTAAATTCAGTAAGCATTTCGAAAGAATTAATTCTTGATCCAATCGAAGTTTGGACCGCATAATGAACTGTAGACTGACGCTTCCCTATTCCTAAAAGGCTGATTTCTTTTCGATGTCTTTCCAAATTAGGTTTCGTAGCAAGATTTTCTGTGATAAAGTTAATTTGTGAACCTGAATCTAAGAGAGCTCTAGCTACCTGATCTGTACCACACTGATCCTTAATCTTAACAATTGCCGTAGCTAATATAACTTGATTTGCACCACTAGTAGCATGATTAGCCGTAGACACTCGAGTCGAAGTTGAAGTTTGTGCCACCATAGGCAGATTATTTGTTGGTTGCTGGGATTCAGTTGTATATTTATGCAATAAGGTATTGTGCGGCTTTTGGCACACTCTGCAGTGGCTGGATTTGCACGATGATACCGAGTCTCCCGGGCGCAAACAGTTTATACAAAGTGGGAAAGCCTTGACAAATTTTAAAACGCTTTAGGCAGGGAACTGCCGCGAAAGAAGTACATGACTGTATATAGTGGTCACATGATTTGCAAAAGGCACATTTCCCAGTAACCGCAGGTTGTGAGACAGATAGCGATGTTTTACCATTTCTTTTGTGAATGTCTTGAGTGATGCTCTTGCTACTAGAATGTTCAGCAGACAAATGCTGGTATCGCCTATTTAATGCAACCTCACAATCGTTCCACGACGGTAGCTTTGAGTAATCTAGATCTTCTTCCCATTTGGCTTTAGTAACTGAATCAACATCGCACACACAAGAACAATAAATTTTTAGATTGCCCAGAAACTTGTTTATGTTGTGCGCAGATGACGTCACAATGCATGTGTTGAATATTTGCCTTGGTAATATGCATCATATGTGACGTCATCTGCGCAATGCGTTATCTGTCTTAATTGTGTCATGTTGCTATTAAAAAGGGCGCAAACTTTTAAGCAAATCTACAAAAAATTAAGTCAAGTTTTATGCCAACTCATAATAAATTCATTTTATTAATTTTTCTTCATTTTTCTTAATAAAACTTTTTCTTACTCTTCTTGCAAATCATAACAAATTCATTTAACATTGTTTTAACTAAATAATAATAAAATTTTTCTATTCTTCTTAAGTCAACACGCATCTGTTCCTTGTGTGAATTTGACACAATTTTGAAATTCGGCTTTTGCGGCTTTTCTACTTATCAAATGTGAATTTTGGTTCACTGAACAAATTTTGAAGAATTTTCACATATTTTGAAATTATGATTTTCTGATTAAGAGCAACGCGAGAGACGCAAAGTGATACGATAGTCGATACAAATATCGATAAGTGTTAAAGTGTATCACATCGTATGTGACCAGAACACGCAGAAACATAATTTTACATTTATTAATGTTAAACCCAAAATATTGAACAGAAAAAATTTTGGATTACAGATTATGAAAGGGCAAGAAAAAACGATTAAGAAAATTATTTATTTCCCTTTGCTGAAACTTGAAATAATACAATTCCAACGCGTTGAAAAGTTACAAAGCTTACGTCGAAATATCGGTATTTTAATTTTAGTCTCTGGTGAATCCAAAACTTAGTATAAACACCAGTAGACTACATAAAAAGCAAGCCGGCACTAAGAGCTATCAATCACAGTGATTAGACCCCGCTAGCATCAAAACTCGCCAAAATATTCCGGTTGACCTATTTAGGGGCTATGACCGTCACTAGGGCTTCTCCCTTACATATGTAATAAAGAATACACATTTCTTAAGCGATGTAGATAAATTTTCCAAATTCGCAGCAGCATATCCATTAAATGACAGGAATCATACGACTTTAGTAGAACAGTTAGAAGAACATTTTACGAAAATAGGAAGACCAAATAAAATTGTAGCTGACAATGAATTTAGTTCACTAAGAATTAAAGAACTATTAATCGAAGAAAAAATTGAACTACATTTGACAAAACCGAATAGCCACACAGGTAGTGCTGATGTGGAAAGATTTCATAATTCATTAGCAGAAAAGTTTAGAATAATTTATAAAACAGAAGCAGGAAAAATGTCCATAAAACAGATTTTGCAAGGAGCAGTTAGAAATTATAACGACAGATATCACACAGCTATCAAGTGTACACCTAATAAAGCACAAAATAATAAAGTAGAATTGAAACAAGTAAGAAGGCTCTAGTCGGAAGAGCCCGACTAGAAGATACCCTGATCCCAGTTGCAATAAATAAATTAAATTTATGTAAGACTTTGGTATACTGACTTAGCTTCAATCGATTAAGTTCAATATCTCCGGTGTTTCTTAACCGATTTGGACGAAATTTTCAGAAAAGTTCTATCATTACTCATTACGTCAACCATCATTTTTAGATTTTCCAAATTCGATTTATTTTTGTTATTGATACCATGTGTATATCGGAAACCAGATTAGTTATCGATAATTTGAAGCAAACTTGTTCTGCTCATGGTATAGGAGAACTTATATCCAAAATCTGAAGTCTCTAGCTCTTGTAGTTTCTGAGATCCACGCGTTCATACAGACGGACAGACGGACAGACAGACGGACATGGCTATATCGTCTCGGCTGTTGATGCTGATCAAGAATATATACACTTTATGGGGTCGGAGATACTTCCTTCTGCCTGTTACATACTTTTGCACAAAACCATTATACCCTTATTTACCCATTTTATGGGTTAAGGGTATAAAAAATTAAAGAAAATATAGACAAGTCGAAAGAAAAAATGCTAAAGTTAAGAAACAAAACAAGAGAAAATTACGAAGAGAAACGGGAAGAGGGGTTCATAAAGAATTATAAGAAAGTAGGCACAAGGAGGCACCAAAATTTAAAAAATCGAAACTACAAAATATTGACCCGGTTAATATTAAAAGACCGTATAAATTTACAGAAAACGCTACTGACGACAGTAAGAATACTGATGACAATGACGACGATATCGGGAGCATTGATAACAACAAATACTTGACGAAGACGGGTATGCTCAAATACCAATGAAACAACAGGAAATAGTTACAGCGACGGACATAATAGTCCATCTAATAAATCTAAAAGACATTGAAATTATTTTAAACGAAATGAAAAAGAATATAGAATTAATAAATAGCGACAATAAACACATATTACAAACACAAATAACAGACGCAAGAACTAAACGTAAAAAGAGAGGATTGTTTAACATAGGAGGTAGCGCAGCAAAATGGCTGTTCGGGACAATGGACGAAGAAGACAGAAAAACAATAGAAACACATTTGACGACTTTCAAAGACAAAGTACAAGAGACAGACGACTCTTTAACTAAACAAATTTACATAAATACATACTTTAACGAGACGATTAAATGCACAGAACAGATAATAAAGTCAGACAGAATTGAAATTGAAAACCAACTAAATGCAATAGGTAAATATGAGAATAGCAGATATCAAGAAAACTTTTATTTTGACCAACAAATAAAAATTCAAATGATAACACATAAAATAGAACATTTACAAGACAATGTTGTTGCAGCTAGGTATAACTTATTACACCCAAACATACTAACAAATAATGAAATAACAAAATATAAAATTAACTTCAACAAACTAAATAATATCAAATTAGCAACAGTAATTTTATAAAAATGACTTCTTATTATTTGCAATAGAAAAACCAAAAAATTTTGTAACAATGAAAATTCTGCAAATAATTCCTGTTGCAGCAACTAGTGGCAACTTAGAACTTGCTCGTACACATATATGTACGGCAAGAAAGCAACGTGGGCTATTAGTCGACTTTGACTTTATTGCGGACGGACAGACAGGTTAAAGAAAATACGTGCGCTCTTTTCATATGATATTTCAGAAGTGATTTTATATTTTCTCTCCGCTCAGCGGTAGAGTGCCAATATTTAACTATGTTAATTACAGAGCTGTATTACATGTGCATACTTAATTAACAGATTTTCAATTGACTTAACATTACGATATTGAAATAATACTAGAATTCATTTAGTTTTTTATCTTAATTGAAATGACTAAACATCGGCCGCGTTGAATGGCCAGAGGGCTTCAAACAAGTTACAAATATTATATCCTTCAACAATTGTATACATTTCAATTTAAAAAATCCAAGCTTCATTTGGTAACAAGTTAATCTATATAAAACGGCAGCGGTGCTAGTCGATGGATAGCTCGTTTATACACGCCGTTCTTGGTTCGAACGACTGCGACGCGGACTTTGCTGTCTGCTCCCTTGACGACCTCCTCGATGACCCCGAGCACCCACTGCTGTGGTGGACTGTTGTCTTCGTGGATTATTACGACGTCTCCTATTGCCATGTTGCGCTCCTCTTTGTTCCATCGTTGACGCTGCTGCAGCCCCAGCAGATAGTCGCGTGACCAATCCGCCCAAAAGCGCTGCTTGATGGCTGAGATCAGCTGCCATCTTTTCAAGAACGATAGCCTTTCGTCTGGCATCACCTGATTTGATGCGCATGGCAGCGTTCCCAGCGTTTCGCCTACCAACAGATGGGCTGGCGTTACAGCTTCGCCGTCGTTGGGGTTGGTGCTCAAAGCTATGAGCGGACGAGAATTCAAAATTGCTTCCGCGTCGACCATTACTGTCTCCAGTTCGTCCTGGCGAAGCACGGCGCTGCCAATGGCCTTGAGCATCAGTCCCTTGGCAGATTTGACTGCCGCTTCCCAGAGACCGCCAAAATGCGGTGCTCGGGGGGGTATGAAGGTGAACGTTATGCCGCGCTCGGCAGCATAGGCCGCTATATCGCGCAGCACCGACGAAATTCGTTGCATTGTCGCAATATATCTTTGCTGCAACTCCCCGACGTCCAACAAACCTGGATAAACACATAATGAATGAGGTGGAGGTTAAATCAGCTACAAGTTCCATGTGGACAGCCTTAGATGTAAAGCATACAAACTCAGTTATATACATTTTAACAGGTCGTTTTCCACGAATACCTAGCGACACAAGAAATGGTCCAAAAAAATCCACGCCGCTGATTTTAAAAGGCCTGTTGCCATGCAGGCGATCAGCGGGCAAATTTCCCATTATTTGTGAGGCGAGAACTGGCTTATACCGAAAGCAGTAGACACAACGTCTAACTATTGCGTTGCATTCTTGGCGAGCGTTGATCAACCACACTTGCTGGCGGAGAATGCTCAGTAAAACGCGAGGATTGGCATGACAGTTCGAACGATGCAAGTAGTTTAGATATGTTTCGATAAACCGATTGCCTTTCGGCATAAGTAAGGGAAACTTTGCATTATGTGGAAGTGGCGCTTTTACCAAAGGACCACCCACTCGTAGCAGCCAAATAACACGCTTTCCATCTTGATGAGGATGTAAAAACGGTGTAAGCTTCTGAAAGGATGGCAGAAGCGTCTTAGAACTTCTTACATTTGCTATTTCCTTTTCAAAAACAGTATGTTGAATAATGTGAATAATAGTGAGGAATGCCCTATTCATCTCTTCAGCGGAAGGTACCAGTGTAGTGTAATTCTTTCCTTTTCCATGGGTAAAACGCAGCATGTAACAGACAATTCGAAGAAGTTTTTGATATGACGATGTCTTGTCGATCAGCTCTAAAATATAATTAGGTGGCGCATCGGCCGCGATTAACACCGTGGCTGAACTACTAAATTCTAACTGCAAGTCATTAGCTGTCAATTTAATGTGCGAATTAATTGGCCAATGCGACTGCGCATTCAACAAGAATTGTGGACCATTGAACCAAATTGATTCTCGGAGCTCGATTGCAGAGCAACCTCGAGATACTATATCTGCTGGGTTGTCTTTAGTGGGAACATGATGCCACGTCGCACCTATGCTCAACTCCTGTATGTCGGCCACACGATTAGCAACAAACGTATTTAACTTTGATGCATGCATTTGCAACCAGTGAAGAACTACTTCTGAATCTGACCAAAGCACGACTTTCTCTATTGGAATTTCGATCAGATCCTTGACATTTGCCCAAAGCTTGGCGAGCAGCTGAGCAGCGCATAGCTCTAAGCGCGGTATCGATTTTGTTTTAAGTGGGGCTACTTTAGATTTTGCTGTTAGTAATCTGACAGACACACTATTTTGATCAGCAATTCTTAAATAAATGCAACACCCAAATGCTCGTGATGAGGCATCAGAAAAGCCGTGAACTTGGCAAGATACATTTGGTGCAATGCCTACATAACGAGGGATTGAAATTGAATTCAGTTCGTCAAAACAATGTACAACGGCATGCAGATAATTTTGCAAGTCGGTGGGTATTGGATCGTCCCAACCGAGGTTTTGAAGCCACAGTTCTTGTAGAAAAATCTTTGCACGAGTAATAAGCGGACATAAAAGCCCTAAAGGGTCATACAGTCGCGATACGAATGAGAGTATCGATCGCTTTGTTGGCTGTACGTCTAATGGCAAATTTTCCATTGTGTATTTAAAGACGTCTTGTGTAGGATGCCAAAGCAATCCGAGCGTCTTTGTCTCTTCGTGCGCAATTGCAATAGTATCATCTTCCATATTGATTTGCTCGCAATTAGAAGACCATTTTGTAAGCGTAAAGCCAAAAGAACTTAGAACAGAAATCAACTCGTTTTTCAACAACCGTAGTTCTTCCAATGAATTTGCACCAGATAGCAAATCGTCTACATAAAAGTCTTTAGCCAACGACTTTGAGGCTAAAGGATGTGTTGTAGCATGCAGATCACTTAAATATTTTAAGCATCTAATGGCTAGAAATGGGGCTGAAGCTGTGCCGTAAGTTACGGTGTTTAAACGGTAAATTTTTAATGATTCTGTAGGCCTTTCCCTCCAGACAATTAACTGAAAGTTACGCTGGGTCTCGTCAATTTCGACTTGACGGTACATCTTAGCTATATCTGCGGTAATTGCAAATGGATGCATTCGAAACCTTAGCAGAATGGAATACAATGTGGGTTGGATGGTAGGACCAACCATTAGAATGTCGTTTAGCGACATTTGCGACGAAGTTTTACTGGAGGCATCGAATACGACTCTCAGTTTTGTAGATGTGCTTTGCGGTCTCAGCACGCATTGATACGGAATAAAATAATGCGGCTCTCTCGGGATTCTGTTCTCAGTGATGCTCATATGATTAAGAGAAATGTACTCTTTCATGAAAGCAATGTACATATCGCAAATCTCTGGTTGCTTACTTAATCTTCTCTCAAGTGCTAAAAAACGTCGCTTGGCGTTTTCATAAGACAATCCCAAACAGTGTGGACTGGTCTTAAAGGGCAATGTCACACTGAGGTGTCCCGAGGGTAAACGAGTAACGTTTTCTGTGAAAGATGTCTCACAAAGCTCTTGTTCTGGGGTATTCAGCTTCAATTGAGCGTTTGGCGTTTCTTCCAGCTCCCAAAATTTTCTAATGAATGTGTCAATGGATAAATTCTCTTCAGAAGTGCTGATGAGAGAAGTCTGCCGCGAACAATTCTCAGAGGTGGATTTGCATTTCCCAGATGCAATCCAGCCAAAGGCGGTGCGCCTGAATTTAGGCGAATCTGCGCTAGTTTTCAACTGTCCGTTTTCGAGCAGTTCAAAGAATGTATCTGCACCAAGCAGCATATCAATTCGCTGGGGCTTAAAAAACAACGGATCAGCCAACTCGATGTCATTGGGAACGCTTGCATCAATAAGTCTTTCAGGCTGATGCGACGAGATCGACTTTAAGACACTAAATTCAGTAAGCATTTCGAAAGAATTAATTCTTGATCCAATCGAAGTTTGGACCGCATAATGAACTGTAGACTGACGCTTCCCTATTCCTAAAAGGCTGATTTCTTTTCGATGTCTTTCCAAATTAGGTTTCGTAGCAAGATTTTCTGTGATAAAGTTAATTTGTGAACCTGAATCTAAGAGAGCTCTAGCTACCTGATCTGTACCACACTGATCCTTAATCTTAACAATTGCCGTAGCTAATATAACTTGATTTGCACCACTAGTAGCATGATTAGCCGTAGACACTCGAGTCGAAGTTGAAGTTTGTGCCACCATAGGCAGATTATTTGTTGGTTGCTGGGATTCAGTTGTATATTTATGCAATAAGGTATTGTGCGGCTTTTGGCACACTCTGCAGTGGCTGGATTTGCACGATGATACCGAGTGTCCCGGGCGCAAACAGTTTATACAAAGTGGGAAAGCCTTGACAAATTTTAAACGCTTTAGGCAGGGAACTGCCGCGAAAGAAGTACATGACTGTATATAGTGGTCACATGATTTGCAAAAGGCACATTTCCCAGTAACCGCAGGTTGTGAGACAGATAGCGATGTTTTACCATTTCTTTTGTGAATGTCTTGAGTGATGCTCTTGCTACTAGAATGTTCAGCAGACAAATGCTGGTATCGCCTATTTAATGCAACCTCACAATCGTTCCACGACGGTAGCTTTGAGTAATCTAGATCTTCTTCCCATTTGGCTTTAGTAACTGAATCAACCTTACTCATCACTAAATAAATAATCAGCATATTTAAAATCTCGGTTTGCGATCCCAAAGATAATAGTGATTCATAGATTGCCTTTACAGTATCTATGAGATTGCGTAATGCAGACGGCGATGGCAACTTTATGTGTGGTAATTCGAATAATTTAGACACGCTGCTAAAAACAATTAAACAGCTGTTATCATAAACATTTTTTAATGCAGCTAAGGCCTTTGGATAATTGGCGTCCGATACTTGATATGCTTTGACGGTGCCCAAAGCTTCGCGCTCTAAGCATGACAGCAAATGATTAAACTTTTCTATGTTAGACATGGTTAAATCACAATCCACCAAGTTTTCGAAAAGGCCAATAAAATTTTTGAACTCGGAATACTCCCCTCCAAATCATGGCAGCTTCATTTGCGGCAGCTGCCTAGAGTGAGATGCTTGTGCTATCATAGTAGAATTAGCTGGGCCATCGCGATGAGTAACTGATTGTTTACGTTTGCTCATCAACAATGCTTTCGTTGAGATACACAAGTCTTCCAAGTCAGAACGAGAAACCATGTCAGGACTAATCATATCCAGCTCCTGCTGAATATCGAATGCACTTTGTATGTAACGATTCAAGATTTCTAATCGACATTCAACTTCACACGGCTCAATGGGAATAGTTATAAGTCTTATTTGTTTTTTAACACGAGCAATATCAGCCGTAACTATCTTGTTACGATGCAACAAGTTATCTAAATCACTTGAATCTGAATCAGACATCGACTTGCTTTATTTTTCTTACCACCCATGGCTGCAGCTTTGTTGTGCAGTGGTAATAGAAATTTGAAAAAATGCGCAATATGTTTACCGAAGTTAATTAAATTAATTTACTCAACAAGTTTGAGTCAAATAATTGTTTATGTAAACGCGCTTTATTTCACTAGTGTCGAATTAAATTTATAAATGCGCAGAGGAATTTGATTTTTAATAAATTTGTCCCACTGTGCCGAATAAGCATGCAAGCGAATGTATTTAATTGTGTTTAATGTTCAACCAACATGCGAACATATAAAGCGAATAACCAAAACGAAATGCGTGTGTGTGTATGTGTGTAGCACAATGCAGCCGGTACGAATTACCGCGCAAGCAATTGCAAAAAAAGGTGAAAGAGCCGCTTGACAACCGAATTTTGTCTAAGCTGGCACTCTTTCTATGTATAACACACGCGCGAAAGTGCAGTGAGAGCAAATTAGGCACAAGTTAATGACCGATCAAAGTGAGCGAAGGTCAAGACGAAAAACGACAAAGAGCGGCACACAAACGATTGCGGTAAATTGCTGAGAACTATGTACATGTGTATGTGTGTAGAGCAGGTGTCAATTTGCAGCAGCGTTATTAATATGTACATACATACATATGTCACCTTTATAAGCACTGAATATGATTTATTCACGAATGCTTATGTATTTAATTGATTTTATTTGGTAGTTACGTGACCTGGCAGTCCATACTGCGCTTTGAGATCCACTCCAGTAAATCCAATAAACCAATTTCCAGTGACTCCAGCGATGTTTCGTACAATCTCCAGTCAAATCCAATAATCCAATCCAGTAACAAATGTGAAATCCCAATTCAAAGGGTCCACCCGGGGGCGCCAAAAAATGTTGCAGCAACTAGTGGCAACTTAGAACTTGCTCGTACACATATATGTACGGCAAGAAAGCAACGTGGGCTATTAGTCGACTTCGACTTTATTGCGGACGGACAGACAGGTTAAAGAAAATACGTGCGCTCTCTTCATATGATATTTCAGAAGTGATTTTATATTTTCTCTCCGCTCAGTGGTAGAGTGCCAATATTTAACTATGTTAATTACAGAGTTACATTACATGTGCATACCTAATTAACCGATTTTCAATTGACTTAACATTACGATATTGAAATAATACTAGAATTCATTTAGTTTTTTATCTTAATTGAAATGACTAAACAATTCCAATACCCAATAAAGAAAATTTTGAAATTGATTATAAGTCAGAAATGATATTTACGAATAACAATATAACATACACATGTGAAAACAAGTAAGAAGGCTCTAGTCGGGAGAGCCCGACTAGAAGATACCCTGAACCCGGTTGCAATAAATATATTTAATTTATATAAGACTTTGGTATACTGGCTTAGCTTCCATCGATTAAGTTCAATATCTCCGGTGTTTCTCAACCGATTTGGACGAAATTTTCAGAAAAGTTCTATCATTATCCATTACTTCAAACCTCATTTTTAGATTTTCCAAATTCGATATTTTATTGTTATCGATATTATGTGTATATCGGAAACCAGAATAGTTATCGATAATTTGAAGCAAAGTTGTTCTGCTCATGGTATAGGAGAACTTAAATACAAAATCAGAAGTCTCTAGCTCTTGTAGTCTCTGAGATCCAAGCGTTCATACAGACGGACAGACGGACAGACGCACAGTGGCGCCCGTAGAACAAGTCAAGTGTCAAAAATCAAAAATTGCATGTGCCTCTAAAAAATATTGAATGAACCTACTTTATAGGAAATTTTCCAGCGATTTCAAATCTGCAATCCTTTATGTAACCGGATTTTTTGTTTAGAAGATATAGCTTTTCAAAGTTGTCTGATTTTTTGTGTTGCATAAAAATCACAATTTTAAGGTAATTTGGTCGGCTTTGAGAAACAATATCTCAAAAACTAAGTTACGGATCGTCATTTTTTTTGGTTCTATTGATAGATCTATTTATTAAGAAAAGAATAAAAAAAAATTATACTGTTTGCTTTGCGTTTGGCCAGGCAATTCAATATTTACCAACTATCCACTTTTTCACCATTTCTCAACTTTGATGGAAAATAAAAAAAAATTATATCACATTATATCGGCTATTTTTATACTCGATACCGAAGGTAGAGAGTATATTGGGTTTGTGCAATGTCCGTCATGGTGTCTGTCCGTCTGTCCGTCTGTATGTTTGCAACTTTTTTCCACACCCTTCAAGCTAGAGACTTGAAACTTTCCAATTCTCTTTATCTATGGGATAGTAAATTAAAGTGTCAAGGTGGGGGTTCTACGATAACTGGGGGGCTCGCAAATCGATAAATTCGATAACTCAAAACCGATAAATCCACATATTTCGCACATCCTGACAGCTAGAACTACCAAATTTGGTGAGAAGATAGCTACTAGCAACCCCCATAAACTGCATCAAAAATTTTGGAGCCCCGCCTACCCATTCCGCCCCCAGCCCCCCCCCGCATTTTAAAGTCAAAAAAGCCTATATCCCCCACAGTTTTTGAGCTATAGCCACCAAATTTGGTGCCAAGATAGGTGATGATGACCCCCCAAAAACTGCATCCAAAGTTTGGATGCCACGCCCACCAATACCGCCCTAGCCACCCCCATCTGACCCAACGCTTTGTCAAAAACGGGAATGCGTGTATATTCCAGAGTAGTGGAGCTAGAGCCACCAAACTTGGTAGGAAGATAGCTGGCAACGACCCCCAAATATCTGCATCAAAGTTTTGGAGCCTAGCCCATCCATTCCGCCCCCCTTTCCCCACCTTATACAAACTTTGAGCTAGAGTCACCAAATTTGGTATGAAGGTAGCATTTGACATTCCACAAGGATCTGCAGCAAAAATTTGGATGCCACGCCCAATCATACCGCCCCCAGCCCCCCTTTCCCCACTTTATACAAACTTCGAGCTAGAGTCACCAAATTTGGTATGAAGAGAGCAATTGACATCCCACATGGATCGGCAGCAAAAATTTGAATGCCACGCCCACCCATACCGCCCCAAGCCCCATAGCCCCCCTTTCACCAACTTTTACATGCTTCGAGCTAGAGTCACCAAATTTGGTATGAAGGTAGCATTTGACATTCCACAAGGATCTGCATCAAAAATTTGGATGCCACGCCCAACCATACCGCCCCCAGCCCCATAGCCCCCCTCTCCCCACCTTATACAAACTTTGAGCTAGAGTCACCAAATTTGGTATGAAGGTAGCATTTGACATTCCACAAGGATCTGCAGCAAAAATTTGGATGCCACGCCCAACCATACCGCCCCCAGCCCCAAAGCCCCCCTTTCCCCACTTTATACAAACTTTGAGCTAGAGTCACCAAATTTGGTATGAAGGTAGCATTTGACATTCCACAAGGATCTGCAGCAAAAATTTGGATGCCACGCCCAACCATACCGCCCCCAGCCCCCCTTTCCCCACTTTATACAAACTTTGAGCTAGAGTCACCAAATTGGTTATGAAGATAGCAATTGACATCCCACAAAGATCTGCATCAAAAATTTGGATGCAATTCCACCCATACCGCCCCCAGCCCCCCTTTCCCCACTTTATACAAACTTCGAGCTAGAGTCACCATATTTGGTATGAAGATAGCAATTGACATTCCACAAAGATCTGCATCAAAAATTAGGATGATATTCCACCCATACCGCCCCCAGCCCCCCTTTCCCCACTTTATACAAACTTCGAGCTAGAGTCACCATATTTGGTATGAAGATAGCAATTGACATCCCACATGGATGGGCATCAAAATTTTTAATACTGGTATCGAGTATACCGCAGTTATTTGGATATTTTGATGAAGAACATAAAGCAAAGTGCAGAGAAATTGGGTATCGCAAGCAACTTTGCATTCTATCAAGCAAAGACCGGAAGCAGACTACAGGCGTTGCAAAGCTGTGGTTAATCCATTACTGCCCGAAACTTGTGCAAACTTCTTCACACAGCCCAGATTTTAATGTTATTGAAAATTTTTGGGAAGAAAAAGCCAGGCAGGTGTATCAAAAACTAATTTAAGACGCTAAATTCACTTAAAGAGGCTTTAGGAGTATTATGGAACTCTATCCATTCCAAATCACTTGCCGGCTGTTTTAAAAACAAAATGATACGAAACCGAACATTAACTACTTAATTAGTTAATTTTTTCATACAATTTTTGGAGGTGTCCGATTATTCGTTGAGCCTCAAAAATTGACTTTTTTTTCGTTTTTCGCTGTAAACTAACTGTTCTCTTTAGAAAATATGAATTTTTTTTTGGTGATTTAGATAGCCAATACTATGAAGTTATAATAAATGTGAAAGAACAACATTTTTAACGCATTTCGTTATACTTTTTGAGCATGTTTGTACTGAGGAAGCAAGTGTCCGATTATGCGATGCTGCCACTGTATAAGCAGCAAGTAGGCGAATCCACCCCCATAACATATTCTGGTGTGGGAAATTTTTCTAGACGCACCAAGTTTTGTTATGTTGTTCTTGTTTTTTTTTTTTTTAAATCTATGACACCAACTAAAAGTAGCAGTGCCCAACAACAACAATGACAACAACAACAAACGCTACTTGGGTCGTAAATCAATTGTCAAAGGCACACAAATTTGAAAAAAAAACAAGTGGAAACGTTGCAGTCGGACGCAACCGACTGCGGTATACTCGATACCAGTATTAAAAATTTTGATGCCCATCCATGTGGGATGTCAATTGCTATCTTCATACCAAATTTGGTGACTCTAGCTCAAAGTTTGTATAAAGTGGGGAAAGGGGGGCTGGGGGCGGTATAGGTGGAATATCATCCAAATTTTTGATGCAGATCTTTGTGGAATGTCAATTGCTACCTTCATACCAAATTTGGTGACTCTAGCACAAAGTTTGTAAAAGTGGGGAAAGGGTGGCTGGGGGCGGTATGGTTGGGCGTGGCATCCAAATTTTTGCTGCAGATCCTTGTGGAATGTCAAATGCTACCTTCCTACCAAATTTGTTGACTCTAGCTCAAAGTTTGTATAAGGTGGGGAAAGGGGGGCTTTGGGGCTGGGGGCGGTATGGTTGGGCGTGGCATCCAAATTTTTGCTGCAGATCCTTGTGGAATGTCAAATGCTACCTTCATACCAAATTTGGTGACTCTAGCTCAAAGTTTGTATAAAGTGGGGAAAGGGGGGCTGGGGGCGGTATGGTTGGGCGTGGCATCCAAATTTTTTCTGCAGATCCTTGTGGAATGTCAAATGCTACCTTCATACCAAATTTGGTGACTCTAGCTCAAAGTTTGTATAAAGTGGGGAAAGGGGGGCTGCGGGCGGTATGGTTGGGCGTGGCATCCAAATTTTTGCTGCAGATCGTTGTGGAATGTCAAATGCTACCTTCATACCAAATTTGGTGACTCTAGTTCGAAGCATGTAAAAGGTGGTGACAGGGGGGCTATGGGGCTTGGGGCGGTATGGGTGGGCGTGGCATTCAAATTTTTGCTGCCGATCCATGTGGGATGTCAATTGCTACCTTCATACCAAATTTGGTGACTCTAGCTCGAAGTTTGTATAAAGTGGGGAAAGGGGGGCTGGGGGCGGTATGATTGGGCGTGGCATCCAAATTTTTGCTGCAGATCCTTGTGGAATGTCAAGTGCTACCTTCATACCAAATTTGGTGACTCTAGCTCAAAGTTTGTATAAGGTGGGGAAAGGGGGGCGGAATGGATGGGCTAGGCTCCAAAACTTTGATGCAGATTGTTGGGGGTCGTTGCCAGCTATCTTCCTACCAAATTGGTGGCTCTAGCTCCACTACTCTGGAATATACACGCATTCCCGTTTTTGACGAAGCGTTGGGGCAGATGGGGGTGGCTAGGGCGGTATTGGTGGGCGTGGGATCCAAACTTTTGATGCAGTTTTTGGGGGGTCATCATCATCTATCTTGGCACCAAATTTGGTGACTCTAGCTCAAAAACTGTGGGAGATATAGGCTTTTCTGATTTCTAAATGCGGGGGGCTGGGGGCGGGATGGGTGGGCGTGGCTCCAAAACTTTGATGCAGTTCTTTTGGGGTCGTTACCAGCTATCTTCCTACCAAATTTGGTGGCTTTAGCTCCACTACTCTGGAAGATACACGCATTCCCGTTTTTTACGAAGCGTTGGGGCATCTGGGGGCGGCTAGGGCGGTATTGGTGGGCGTGGCATCCAAACTTTTGGTGCAGTGTTTGGGGGGTCATCATCAGCTAAATTGGCACCAAATTTGGTGGCTCTAGCTCAAAAACTGTGGGAGATATAGGCTTTTTTGACTTTAAAGTGCGGGGGGTCTGGGGGCGGAATATGGGGGCGTGGCTCCAAAATTTTTGATGCAGTTTTTTGGGGGTTGCTAGTAGCTATCTTCTTACCAAATTTGGTAGTTCTAGCTGTAAGGGTGTGTGAAATATGCGGATTTATCGTTTTTAAGTTATCGAATTTATCGATTTGCCAGCCCCCCAGTTATCGTAGATCCCCAATCTTGACACTTTAATATACTATCCCATAGATAAAGAGAATTGGAAAGTTTCAAGTCTCTAGCTTGAAGGGTGTGGAAAAAACTTGCACACATACGGACGGACAGACGGACAGACGGACAGACACCATGACGGACATTGCACAAACCCAATATACTCTTTACCTTCGGTATCGAGTATAAAAATGTGCACTGTGCGAAGTGATACATGTACATAAAATTATGAAAACTATTTTCAAGCGCATTGTTCACTTAATTTGTTTAATTGTTTGTCTTGATGAGAATGGAAGAGCCACAGCCTAAACAAAACGAGCTAGAAGGCTGAAATTTTCACACAATTTTCCATGCAGGTAGTTAGTGAGCACTAAGAAGGGAATTTTTATTTGGACAACTCCTTCAAATACCTCCCATACGATTTGGAGCACTTTTTACCTATTTTAAAAAACAAATTACAATTACAACAAGTACCCATTCCACTAATGTCGACTGATTTTCGCACAAGCTGAGGGTTTGATCGCGAGCGAGAATACAAAAACAAAACAAATGACACCTTCGCGTCGCACAACAAAGTCATAAGAAAAGGTTCGACACTTGCAAAAAAGAAACGGATTTCCGCTTCATAATGAATAAGTGCATACACAATTAAGTAACAATGTACTGGAAAATAATTTCGAACAGTGCACATTTTTTATACTCGATACCGAAGGTAAAGAGTATATTGGGTTTGTGCAATGTCCGTCATGGTGTCTGTCCGTCTGTCTGTCTGTCCGTCTGTCCGTCTGTATGAACGCAACTTTTTTCCACACCCTTCAAGCTAGAGACTTGAAACTTTCCAATTCTCTTTATCTATGGGATAGTAAATTAAAGTGTCAAGATGGGGGTTCTACGATAACTGGGGGGCTCGCAAATCGATAAATTCGATAACTCAAAACCGATAAATCCACATATTTCACACATCCTGACAGCTAGAACTACCAAATTTGGTGAGAAGATAGCTACTAGCAACCCCCAAAAAACTGCATCAAAAATGTTGGAGCCCCGCCTACCCATTCCGCCCCCAGCCCCCCCGCATTTTAAAGTCAAAAAAGCCTATATCTCCCACAGTTTTTGAGCTAGAGTCACCAAATTTGGTGCCAAGATAGGTGATGATGACCCCCCAAAAACTGCATCCAAAGTTTGGATGCCACGCCCACCAATACCGCACTAGCCGCCCCCAGATGCCCCAACGCTTCGTAAAAAACGGGAATGCGTGTATCTTCCAGAGTAGTGGAGCTAGAGCCACCAATTGGTAGGAGATAGCTGGTACGACCCCAAAGAACTGCATCAAGTTTGGAGCCACGCCCACCCATCCCGCCCCACCCCCCGTATTAGAATCAGAAAGCTATATCCCCAGTTTTTAGCTAGTCACCAATTGGTGCCAAGATAGGTGATGATGACCCCCCAAAACTGCATCCAAGTTGGATGCCACGCCCACCAATACCGCACTAGCCGCCCCCAGATGCCCCAACGCTTCGTAAAAAACGGGAATGCGTGTATCTTCCAGAGTAGTGGAGCTAGAGCCACCAACTTTGGTAGGAAGATAGCTGGCAACAACCCCAAAAGAGTTGCATCAAATTTTTGGAGCCACGCCCACCCATTCCGCCCCCAGCCCCCCGCATTTTAAAGTCAAAAAAGCCTATATCTCCCACAGTTTTTGAGCTATAGCCACCAAATTTGGTGCCATTTTTAACGCATTTCGTTATACTTTTTGAGCATGTTTGTACTGAGGAAGCAAGTGTCCGATTATGCGATGCTGCCACTGTATAAGCAGCAAGTAGGCGAATCCACCCCCATAACATATTCTGGTGTGGGAAATTCTTCTAGACGCACCAAGTTTTGTTATGTTGTTCTTGTTTTTTTTTTTTTAATCTATGACACCAACTAAAAGTAGCAGTGCCCAACAACAACAATGACAACAACAACAAACGCTACTTGGGTCGTAAATCAATTGTCAAAGGCACACAAATTTGAAAAAAAAAACAAGTGGAAACGTTGCAGTCGGACGCAACCGACTGCGGTATACTCGATACCAGTATTAAAAATTTTGATGCCCATCCATGTGGGATGTCAATTGCTATCTTCATACCAAATTTGGTGACTCTAGCTCGAAGTTTGTATAAAGTGGGGAAAGGGGGGCTGGGGGCGGTATGGGTGGCATATCATCCAAATTTTTGATGCAGATCTTTGTGGAATGTCAATTGCTACCTTCATACCAAATTTGGTGACTCTAGCTCAAAGTTTGTAAAAGTGGGGAAAGGGTGGCTGGGGGCGGTATGGTTGGGCGTGGCATCCAAATTTTTGCTGCAGATCCTTGTGGAATGTCAAATGCTACCTTCATACCAAACTTGTTGACTCTAGCTCAAAGTTTGTATAAGGTGGGGAAAGGGGGGCTTTGGGGCTGGGGGCGGTATGGTTGGGCGTGGCATCCAAATTTTGCTGCAGATCCTTGTGGAATGTCAAATGCTACCTTCATACCAAATTTGGTGACTCTAGCTCAAAGTTTGTATAAAGTGGGGAAAGGGGGGCTGGGGGCGGTATGGTTGGGCGTGGCATCCAAATTTTTTCTGCAGATCCTTGTGGAATGTCAAATGCTACCTTCATACCAAATTTGGTGACTCTAGCTCAAAGTTTGTATAAGGTGGGGAAAGGGGGGCATTGGGGCTGGGGACGGTATGGTTGGGCGTGGCATCCAAATTTTTGCTGCAGATCCTTGTGGAATGTCAAATGCTACCTTCATACCAAATTTGGTGACTCTAGTTCGAAGCATGTAAAAGGTGGTGACAGGGGGGCTATGGGGCTTCGGGCGGTATGGGTGGGCGTGGCATTCAAATTTTTGCTGCCGATCCATGTGGGATGTCAATTGCTACCTTCATACCAAATTTGGTGACTCTAGCTCGAAGTTTGTATAAAGTGGGGAAAGGGGGGCTGGGGGCGGTATGATTGGGCGTGGCATCCAAATTTTTGCTGCAGATCCTTGTGGAATGTCAAGTGCTACCTTCATACCAAATTTGGTGACTCTAGCTCAAAGTTTGTAAAAGGTCTGGAAAGGGGGGCGGAATGGATGGGCTAGGCTCCAAAACTTTGATGCAGATTGTTGGGGGTCGTTGTCAGCTATCTTCCTACCAAATTTGGTGGCTCTAGCTCCACTACTCTGGAATATACACGCATTCCCGTTTTTGACGAAGCGTTGGGGCAGATGGGGGTGGCTAGGGCGGTATTGGTGGGCGTGGGATCCAAACTTTTGATGCAGTTTTTGGGGGGTCATCATCATCTATCTTGGCTCCAAATTTGGTGACTCTAGCTCAAAAACTGTGGGAGATATAGGCTTTTCTGATTTCTAAATGCGGGGGGCTGGGGGCGGGATGGGTGGGCGTGGCTCCAAAACTTTGATGCAGTTCTTTTGGGGTCGTTACCAGCTATCTTCCTACCAAATTTGGTGGCTTTAGCTCCACTACTCTGGAAGATACACGCATTCCCGTTTTTTACGAAGCGTTGGGGCATCTGGGGGCGGCTAGGGCGGTATTGGTGGGCGTGGCATCCAAACTTTTGGTGCAGTGTTTGGGGGGTCATCATCAGCTAAATTGGCACCAAATTTGGTGGCTCTAGCTCAAAACTGTGGGAGATATAGGCTTTTTTGACTTTAAAGTGCGGGGGGTCTGGGGGCGGAATATGGGGGCGTGGCTCCAAAATTTTTGATGCAGTTTTTTGGGGGTTGCTAGTAGCTATCTTCTTACCAAATTTGGTAGTTCTAGCTGTAAGGGTGTGTGAAATATGCGGATTTATCGTTTTTAAGTTATCGAATTTATCGATTTGCCAGCCCCCCAGTTATCGTAGATCCCCAATCTTGACACTTTAATATACTATCCCATAGATAAAGAGAATTGGAAAGTTTCAAGTCTCTAGCTTGAAGGGTGTGGAAAAAACTTGCACACATACGGACGGACAGACGGACAGACACCATGACGGACATTGCACAAACCCAATATACTCTTTACCTTCGGTATCGAGTATAAAAATGTGCACTGTGCGAAGTGATACATGTACATAAAATTATGAAAACTATTTTCAAGCGCATTGTTCACTTAATTTGTTTAATTGTTTGTCTTGATGAGAATGGAAGAGCCACAGCCTAAACAAAACGAGCTAGAAGGCTGAAATTTTCACACAATTTTCCATGCAGGTAGTTAGTGAGCACTAAGAAGGGAATTTTTATTTGGACAACTCCTTCAAATACCTCCCATACGATTTGGAGCACTTTTTACCCATTTTAAAAACACAAATTACAATTACAAGTACCCATTCCACTACTGTCGCCTGATTGTCGCACAAGCTGCGAGTTTGATCGCGAGCGAGAATACAAAAACAAAACAAATGACACCTTCGCGTCGCACAACAAAGTCATAAGAAAAGGTTCGACACTTGCAAAAAAGAAACGGATTTCCGCTTCATAATGAATAAGTGCATACACAATTAAGTAACAATGTGCTGGAAAATAATTTCGAACAGTGCACATTTTTTATACTCGATACCGAAGTTAAAGAGTATATTGGGTTTGTGCAATGTCCGTCATGGTGTCTGTCCGTCTGTCTGTCTGTCCGTCTGTCCGTCTGTCCGTCTGTATGAACGCAACTTTTTTCCACACCCTTCAAGCTAGAGACTTGAAACTTTCCAATTCTCTTTATCTATGGGATAGTAAATTAAAGTGTCAAGATGGGGGTTCTACGATAACTGGGGGGCTCGCAAATCGATAAATTCGATAACTCAAATCCGATAAATCCACATATTTCACACATCCTGACAGCTAGAACTACCAAATTTGGTGAGAAGATAGCTACTAGCAACCCCCAAAAAACTGCATCAAAAATTTTGGAGCCCCGCCTACCCATTCCGCCCCCAGCCCCCCCGCATTTTAAAGTCAAAAAAGCCTATATCTCCCACAGTTTTTGAGCTATAGCCACCAAATTTGGTGCCAAGATAGGTGATGATGACCCCCCAAAAACTGCATCCAAAGTTTGGATGCCACGCCCACCAATACCGCACTAGCCACCCCCACCTGCCCCAACGCTTCGTCAAAAACGGGAATGCGTGTATCTTCCAGAGTAGTGGAGCTAGAGCCACCAAATTTGGTAGGAAGATAGCTGGCAACAACCCCAAAAGAATTGCATCAAAGTTTTGGAGCCACGCCCACCCATCCCGCCCCCAGCACCCCGCATTTAGAAATCAGAAAAGCCTATATCTCCCACAGTTTTTGAGCTAGAGTCACCAAATTTGGTGCCAAGATAGATGATGATGACCCCCCAAAAACTGCATCAAAAGTTTGGATCCCACGCCCACCAATACCGCCCTAGCCACCCCCATCTGCCCCAACGCTTCGTCTAAAACGGGAATGCGTGTATCTTCCAGAGTTGTGGAGCTAGAGCATCCAAATTTGGTGGGAAGATAGCTGGTAACGACCCCCAAAAATCTGCATCAAAGTTTTGGAGCCACGCCTACCCATTTCGCCCCCCCTTCCCCACTTTATACAATTTTCGAGCTAGAGTCACCAAATTTGGTATGAAAATAGCAATTGACATTTCACAAAGATCTGCATCAAAAATTTGGATGCCAAGCCCACCCATACCGCTCCCAGCCCCCCTTTCCCCACATTTAACAATTTTCGAGCTAGAGTCACCAAATTTGGTATGAAGATAGCAATTGACATTCCACACAGATCTGCATCAAAACTTTGGATGCCACGCCCACCCATACCGCCCCAGCCCCCCTTTCCCCACATTTAACAATTTTCGAGCTAGAGTCACCAAATTTGGTATGAAGATAGCAATTGACATTCCACAAAGATCTGCATCAAAAATTTGGATGCCACGCCCACCCATACCGCCCCCAGCCCCCTTTCCCCACATTTAACAATTTTCGAGCTAGAGTCACCAAATTTAGTATGAAGGTAGCAATTGACATTCCACAAAGATCTGCATCAAAAATTTGGATGCCATGCCCACCCATACCGCCCCCAGCCCCCCTTTCCCCATATTTAACAATTTTCGAGCTAGAGTCACCAAATATTGTATGAAGGTAGCAATTGACATTTCGCAAAGATCTGCAGTAAAATTTGGATGCCACACCCAATCATACCGCCCCCAGCCCCCCTTTCAACAGCTCTTACAAACTTTCAGCTAGAGTCACCAAATTTGGAAGGAAGATAGTTGGTGGCATCGGAGAATCTTTAAGGCAGCGTACACCTTTGTCCCATCCGTACCCCTTTGCAATCAGGCCTCTTTTTACCTGTTTTAATACTGGTATCGAGTATGCCGCAGTCGGTTGCGTCCGACTGCAACGTTTCCACTTGTTTTTTTTTCAAATTTGGGTGCCTTTGACAATTGATTTACGACCCAAGTAGCGTTTGTTATTGTTGTCAGTGTTGTTGTTGGGCCCGCACTGCTACTTTTTGTTGGTGTCATAACAAAACTTGGTGCGTCTAGAAAAATTTTCCACACCATAATACCTCAGTAAAGAATTATATGAGTTAACGACAAATCTTACAAATACCAAAATGCCTCAGCAGCGACGGTGCTAGTGCACCCAAATTGCACTCCGCTAAGTTATAAGCCACGACAGCAGCGCGTGAACGACATCCGCCGCGTGCGCTGTGTCAGCAGATTCCTGCAGACACCTGCATGGGACCAACGACCGGCGCGCCATACAACGAACACCACCGTGGAACACAAGCTGGTTACCAGACACTCAACGCTGCAACGACAACAGCGACAGCAGCAGCAGCGGCGGCAGCAGCAGCGGCAGCCAGCGGTTTCTAGTATAAGATATAATTGTCATAACTTTAAAACTAAATCTGCACTACAATAAAGCACAAGCTTTTTTTATTTAACAAAATGTAAAGTTTTTGTTAATTGGCGCCCGAGCAGGGACCGGTTTATGTCCTAACGAAGGATATCGTGTCGCGTACCAGTGTCTTATTGCCACACAGTGTACCCCGCAAAAGTACCTCAAAGAGCCAAACCGCGAGTGTGATTTAAATAGAGCTAATCCTCTTTCGCGATTCTATTCTGCCGTAGTGCCGTAGGACAAAAAAGAATACATCCAAAGGACCAGCGCGGGATATTCGCCGGATGTTTTATATTCTGTAAGCTTAGTGTTTAAGTGATTTAATAAGAAGAAAAACAAACAAGTAAGAAGGCTCTTGCCGGGAGAACCCGACTGGAAGATACTCTGAACCCAGTTGAAATAAATAAATTAAATTTATATAAGACTTTGTTATACTGACCTAGCTTCAAGCGATAAAATTCGATATCTCCGGTGTTTATACTCGATACCGAAGGTAAAGAGTATATTGGGTTTGTGCAATGTCCGTCATGGTGTCTGTCCGTCTGTCCGTCTGTATGAACGCAACTTTTTTCCACACCCTTCAATCTAGAGACTTGAAACTTTCCAATTCTCTTTATCTATGGGATAGTAAATTAAAGTGTCAAGATGGGGGTTCTACGATAACTGGGGGGCTCGCAAATCGATAAATTCGATAACTCAAAACCGATAAATCCACATATTTCGCACATCCTGACAGCTAGAACTACCAAATTGGGTGAGAAGATAGCTACTAGCAACCCCCAAAAAACTGCATCAAAAATTTTGGAGCCCCGCCTACCCATTCCGCCCCCAGCCCCCCCGCATTTTAAAGTGAAAAAAGCCTATATCTCCCACAGTTTTTGAGCTATAGCCACCAAATTTGGTGCCAATTTAGCTGATGATGACCCCCAAAAAACTGCACTAAAAGTTTGGATGCCACGCCCACCAATACCGCCCTAGCCGCCCCCATCCGCTCCAACGCTTCGTCAAAAACGGGAATGCGTGTATCTTGCAGAGTTGTGGAGCTAGAGCCAGCGAATTTGGTAGGAAGATAGCTGGTAACGACCCCCAAAAATTTGTATCAAAGTTTTGGAGCCACGCCCACCCATCCCGCCCCCAGCCCCCCCTCATTTAGAAATCAGAAAAGCCTATATCTCCCACAGTTTTTTAGCTAGAGTCATCAAATTTGGTGCCAAGATAGATGATGATGACCCCCCAAAAACTGCATCAAAAGTTTGGATGCCACGCCCACCAATACCGCCCTAGCCACCCCCATCTGCCCCAACGCTTCGTCAAAAACGGGAATGCGTGTATCTTCCAGAGTAGTGGAGCTAGAGCCACCAAATTTGGTAGGAAGATAGCTGGCAACAACCTCAAAAGAATTGCATCAAAGTTTTGGAGCCTTGCCCAACCATTCCGCCCCCCTTTCCCCACCTTATACAAACTTTGAGCTAGAGTCACAAAATTTGGTATGAAGGTAGCATTTGACATTCCACAAGGATCTGCAGCAAAAATTTTGATGCCACGCCCACCCATACCGCCCCCAAGCCCCATAGCCCCCCTTTCACCACCTTTTACATGCTTCGAGCTA